>JASANE010012370.1:0-84680 GCA_030248225.1 Trileptium ribeirensis | reverse complement strand
CATGTAAAGTCTGGATGTGAAGCGTCCACATTGTTGTACCTTACCTAAGACCACGGGGAATCAGCTAGACTTCGACTTTGTCACCTACAATTTGTCACCATCCCGTGCAATCGCTCAAGATGCCCAAAACGGGACTCGATGTATGGAGGCTTGTCAGTGATCCTAATTTACTACCTATGAATGACCTGTCACTGTTACATCTGGGGAAAGTAAACCCCCGTACTCTCGGTTCTCCTCTCGACTTACGATATTTGATCCGGGACAGCCATTGCTAGTCCCCTTCCGCGAGACGGAAGATGTCTACGCGGGTCCTCCATCGATCGAATCCCATTCCAAACACGCAAACCGAAAACCACGAGAAAGCAAACACGAAATCGAAAACAAGCTGGAGATTAAAGTCAAGCGTCGGAGCCGGTCAGTAAAGTCGACCGAACTCCGCGCTGCCGAAGTCGAACTGATTCCACGAGTCGACGCGTTGGTCGTCGCCTCGAATTTTCTGCCCATAGTTTAGGATAGCGATTTCGTCGCTATCCAATCGTCGTTAGTCGGGCAACGCCCATTTTTTCGGGTTTTAATTCAGTGTCCAATTGGGGACACTTCCGGAAAATTGAATCTTGACGGCTACCGTAAACCGTCGATGTCCTTAAAGAGAGTCGGCTTCAATTAAATTCGCCGACTTTAAGTTTGAATCTTCCAAGTACTCGGAAGTTGACCATCTGTGATTTTTGACAAATTTTCCCAAGAAAAGCAAATTTTGAAGTCCCTATTTCCCGTCCTCATCGCCGGATGTCCAGCGAAATCAGATCATAAACTAACAAGATTTGAATTGTTTCCGGTCCCAGCTTAACTTAAACTATTGCAGATACTTTCGGGTCACGCAATTTCCTTCTTCAACCCCAATTAGCGTGACAATCTGCTCGAATTTTGACTATTTGCTCTTCCCAGCCCATCCGAGTCGGCAAACATCAACTCGGCCTTTGTGGTTTTCGACTTGCCGCCCTCCTAATTAAGCCAAATTTAACTTAGCCGATGACCCTCGGTCATGAGGACAGCGTAGAACTTCAAGAGAAATCGAGCTTGTTTGAAATTTCCATGCGACTGCCTATGCTTTACCGGCTCGCCGGGGGGGAACCGGCGACGGGAAAACGAGGTCAGAGACGGGGCAAACCTCAACGTACTCTTAACTGCTCAGGGACCCCACTCCAGGGCCCCTAGGGTCCGCGGGAAGGCCCTAAAGTCGCCCCCCGTCCGTCCTAGTCGTTCGTACTTTGTCCGTCCGTAAAACTCTGAAATTTAACGTCTTTTAGTACGTGGTGTCCTCGTCCGTCCGTTTTTTCTGTGTCCTTATATATGGTTATATACATATGTACATATATATATCCTCACATCTACACACATACACATGCACAAACACATACACTACACACATTTCGTACTAGACATATTGGCGTCCTGAGCGACAGAAAGGTCGCTCAGGATAAACACATACACACAGCACGTCAAACACAACAACAACAAAGCGACAAAGAAGAAAACCGACCAGAAACGTCGGTTAGAGAGAGAACGAGGACAAAAGCGAAAGGACAGCGAGGACACGAGGCGGGTGTGGGAAGGGTAGCGGGACAAGGGTAATCCGGGAAGATTTTCGAGGGGCTGGGGCCAAATTCGGTCCCAGGACGGAAAACGGGGTCGATTGATACCAAACACAAGGGGGGTAGACGTAAAAGCGGGTCGGAACCCACTTATGGGTTCCTCTATGTATTAGTATGGGGAGCTTTAGCAGGCTCTCCTGCGTTAACGGTTGGGCGGAGCGACGCCCGCCGGGTATCGTTGGACTCACCGTCCAACGGCGATTTGAACGAGGGGTGATATTGCTACTGGGGCGGCAGGAGTAAAAGCGGTACTAAAATCGCGGCCATTAGAGAGAGTCGTGGCTACGGTGGGGGCGCGTTTGTTGGTCGTACGGGTTAACGGGGCGGCGGATCGAGACCCGCCGGGTATTTTTGGAGATGTCTCGTCGAGACGAATCCAATGAGGGGCGGTTCGCCCATTTTAGAGTAGAGCGAAAAATCTCGAATTATCGGTGCCCATCAGCAGTTGACAACAGCTTTCTAGGCATCTTTGAGTGACTGCAGCGAGTCAGCAGGGACTCGGGCGGAGGTTCGACACGTATAGTTGGATTCAACTAGTCGCGATGAACAAAACAAGGGGTCGCATGCGCCGGTTCTGACGCGGGGTATGGCGACGGGGATGTCGGAAAGTGGGGTTTTGTATTGGTTGCATACTGCAATAGGTTACAGAAACAAGGCGGTTTTGCCTAAGAAGGTGTCCACGGGACACACACACATACATAAATAGATACATGTACATATCTTATATATGATATGTCCTAAGCACATGGAAAGTGATAGTCCGGGTTCCACGGCTACAATCCTACCTAGCGTAAGTAGCGATTGTCTCTGCGTATTACAGGCGAAGTTCTGGCGTTGTCCGGAGCGGTTTTGGAAGTCCATTCACCATTCCCCAAAGTTTTCTACCTGTCTGTTGTGGTTATGTTCCGGATCCCGGCACCGTAGACGGTGGCGGGCCTTCGAATTAACCCGGCATCCATCGTTCCGCATGCTTGCGAAGACTACCAAAAGTGTGATTTCCGCTTATTTTTACTTGCTGTTTTCCGTGACCATTACTCGGTGTGTTGCTAAAACCAAGTAAACTTAATGTTTTTGATTTAATTCTTAACCAACGTGTTTTCTCGAACGTGCAGCCAGGGGCCTCCTATTCCCGGACGGTCGTAACCGTCAACCCCATAACACATAGTGCCTGCTAGTTGTATTTTTTGACTAATTTCCTTATACAAGATCAGTTTCCGTCGGCGTGGGCCTCTATTTTCGGTCTTACAGGTCGGTTGAGGCAGCTCATTTCCTCATAATTTGGTCAGGTTACAACACTCGTCCCTAGCAAAATCGTAAGTTACAACAAATGCACAGAACGGTTATTCAACATAAACGACATTTTATACAAGTCGGTTCACGAATGCAAGTAATATTGTTATACCAAACGGTTCATAAATATGAGTGATAATTCTATACTAAACGGTTCACAAATACAAGTGATATTTTTATACAAAACGGTTCATACCTTTTACACAAAGCTTTTCATACATTCTATACAAAATGGTTCGTACATTTTATACAAAATCGGTTCATATATTTTATACAAAACGGTTCATACATTCTATACAAAATGGTTCGTACATTTTATACAAAATCGGTTCATATATTTTATACAAAACGGTTCATACATGCTATACAAAATGGTTCGTACATTTTATACAAAATCGGTTCATATATTTTATACAAAACGGTATGCGGCATTTATGTAAATGGTCTATGACATTTTTTATACAAATGGTTTATTACATTTTTATATAACACGGTATACAACATTTTTTATGTAAATGGTTTATTACATTTTTATATAACACGGTATACAACATTTTTATGTAAATGGTTTATTACATTTTTTATATAACGAAACGGTGTATTACATTTTTATATAACACGGTATACAACGTTTTTAAAAACGGTCAGCTGGAGCAAGCGAGATTTTATACGAACAGCCATGTGCCAACGCTTCCCGATACGATTTTGAGTACGAAAGTCCTGGAATGCTCGTGACAGGGCCGAAGCGGCCCTGTTACATCTCTTATATTTTTAAATGGAAATTTTGGGACTTAGATATACGGGTTTAAAGTGATGTCTGTATGTGTCCGGTTGAGTGTCGCCATTTTTCTCTTACATCGGGATCCCTGTCGGGATCCCCTGTCAAAAAGAAGGTGCAGGAAGACTAATGCCCGAGGACCCAAGAAGGAAAAGAAGAAAAAGACCCCAGAATAAATTAACCGGTATATACAGATAGTGTATCACTAAGTGTTACACGAACCATTATTGCTCTTGGCTTAGTTTGTTTGGTCGGTAAATTATTTTTGTGACGGGTGTTGGCTGTGCTCTGTTGATATGGTGATCCCGAAACCTCGACTCTAAGTCCTCCAAACTTCGACTCTAAGTCCTCCTCCTATATTTTAAGGGGAAAAATTACTTTTTACCTGGGTTTGAAAGCTTTAGTTGGATGCTCTTGTGGCCTAAGTCTCCTTTCGCGTTAACATATATACTTTGATAAGCACAAGGAAATATAATATAACAACATGAATGGTTAGATACATCAGATTACAATAAGTGTACACTGTACAGTCCTAGGTTAATAGTCCATTCGTAATTGTCCTCTACTCCCTTTTCCAAAACTTCCTACTCTTCATGATATTTGCCTTTCCACCCACCTGCGAAGGACACCAATATATGGTTCCGTGACCTGAGGCTCTGCGGGTGGACAGTCGCTGGGACAAGTTTCCCAAGCATTTGTTTCTAATAGTTCCGACGGGTAGTGGGGCATTACGGACTTTTGCGCTCGGTCGGGAAACTGACGCTTAATGTCTTGAAACAAGTGGGTGAATTCTTTAGTCCACGTGCCCACGTCATCTTGTCCAACGTCCCATGCTGGTGGAGGTGGCGCAATGATTGCTTGCGCTCCGTTGTTCAAGAGGTAATCGAACGAGCAAATGTGCCGGCGCACACGGCGCATAACCTTGCTTGGGGTGTCCAAGAGACGACCTTCGAATGGTTTGGACCGAATGGCGGCCCTATATCCGCCAAGTA
This sequence comes from Trileptium ribeirensis, assembly GCA_030248225.1. Lineage (NCBI taxonomy): Eukaryota > Metazoa > Nematoda > Enoplea > Enoplida > Thoracostomopsidae > Trileptium > Trileptium ribeirensis. Next base: position 79,968 of record JASANE010012370.1, on the reverse strand, counting down.
TCACGATAGTCTCGGTCTGAGGCGTCGCGATGCACGTTGCCAGACGGATCAGGAATTGCATGGTGGCACCGGGCCAAGCGATGGCAAACCATCCCTTCGAAGTGGCCATTTTCACTAGCGGTGCGGCCATATTGTCGCCCAGAATAAGGACTTTGGGCCAGTTGGCAACTCCGTGACGTATGAAGGTCCGTATTTCTTCTAAGAGGCGGCCCATGACGTTGTGGCATGGCCGCGGGCGTCGGCCGAAGGCGACGTCTTCCGGTCCAAGACCGATTCCCCAAAATGAGTCGGTGCGATTCGCCTCGAGCAATTGTGCATGGCCAGTGGCGAGTAGGACACTCTGGAATTTTGGGAGTTTGAACTTTTCGAGGAGCACCGTTCGCATAAGGTGCGGCAGAGCAGGGCGAAGGCGCTCCGTGGTTTCGGGATCGAGAAACTTTGACTTGTTTCTCCGGGAGATAGCTTTAATGTCTCGAGCTCCCAACTTGAGATCGGAGATGTCTTGTCTGGCTTGATCCTCGTCAAATAAATAGGTGACGAGGAGCTGATAGCCTTGCTCCGTCGAGGAGTATTCGATTGGGTATTGTTCGATAGTTTGACCCAACGGAGCCATATTTGATAATTCTGGCCAACGTGTGCCTTTCGAAAGAAACGTTTCGATGGGAGCGGCATAGTTGATTGTATAGAATGGCACACGCGGCTGCGGGTTTTGTTCCATTTTGTTGATTTTCGGTCGAGGTTTCCTGTAATAATATTCATCGCCATTAGTGGCGGTTCTTGAGGGCGTTGGTTGCGGGAGCTCGAGTTCTTGGGAGTTATGTTTTGGGCTGGCGTCTGCGCTACAATCGTCTTCCCCGAGGTGTTTGTCTGGGAGGTCGGACAATGTCCAATGTCTCCAGTCCAATGTCTTCAGGCCGTAATTGTCGTTGTCCGTCATTTTCGTCCGGTTCCAAATCAGGATGTGCAGCTAGCATGTCTTCAATGTCCTGATTGTCAAAGAGGTCCCTAAAAGGTTCAAACATGTCGTGCTGGGCACGAACACTCTTGGCTGGAGGGTTCATGGGCATAACAGGGTCATGATGTCGAGTCGGGGGTGGCAAAAAGCACGGTTTGCCTAGCTGGGGCAGGGGGTCGGGGAGCAGGCTCTCGGGGAATCATACGCGGGATTACCACTCAGGCTTCCGGTCCGTGTGGTATATAGTCCGTATACACTCGGCGGCGGTCCCTAGCCTGACGATGTGGTTGGCGCAGAGTCGGTTCGGGAGGCTCTGTCCCCTCCTCGGTCTTCTCACCAGAAAGTCCCAATTCAGGGGAACCCTCACTTTCCTCGGTAGAAGGGTCGACTTCGAAGCGGGGTCTTCGACTAGGTCCCGGTAAGAGTTGACTTAGGGGTATTTCGTCTTCCCAGTCGTCCCAACTAACATGCGGTCGAGCTTTAGCGCGTGCGGGTTGAGCTAGAGTCCCTTTTATGGCAAAGGATGCGCTGCGCGGCGGCCCTTCTTCCTCCCCCGAATAGAAGAACCCTTGGTTGACTCGCCTATGGTTGAAGTTGTCTCGCTGGCCGTGGGAGCGGCTCCTGTCCGATATCGTTTAGCTTTGCCGCCCTCCGAAGATTCGGTGGGTCGGCGTGACTCTTTCGTATCTCTTTCCTTCTCCTCACGTCTCCTAGCCAAACTTTCAACAAATTCTGCCACAATGTCGTCGGCGGCCGTTTGGTCCTCCGACGGCGAGTGCTGTATGATAGGTCCTGCTAAATATTCTACTAAATCGGTTGCATCCTGAAGTTCTCCTCGAGCACGGGCCTCTTCATCTCTGATTCTCTTCCTTTCCTCTAATGCCCATTCCCATTCTGCTTGTTGGTTTTGTCTCCGAGTGGTCCAGCGACCGAAGGAAGAAACCTGAGGGCTGCCAGTCTCCTGTTCCGGTAGGGGTGATAACGCAACTGGGGTTATCCAATGCTGAGGAGGGTCCTAGCTTTATCTTCCGCGAAGGGTGAGAGTAAGGGCGGGATGGTCCATCGATGCGGCGATGTTGGGGATTCCACAGTTTCGGGTGAAGTGTCTTCAGAATTTGCAGAAGACACTAATTCGCGAGCCGGTGTGGGGGTTTTAACTGGTTTCTGTCGTGGTTTAGGTACGGGTTTTCGAGTTGGAGCTGGTTCTATGGGAGGCTGGCTATAAACTGGGGCGGATTGCGTAGGCAGTGGTCTGGGGGGTGTCGAGTACGGTGTAATCCATTCATCTGGGGTGTACTCCTCTAAGGTAGCTTCGAATCCTAGCGGCATTAATGGCGTATGCGGGAGCGGAGTAGGTGGAGGTGAATATGCGTGGCGAGGCTTGGGATATCGTAGTTCATGTGGCTCAGGGGATTCGCGACGGGGGCGGTACGGTACCAGTGGTTTATCCCAGTCGGTGACTAAGCGTTGTGAATGAGGACTGCGGTAGGTTTGAGTAGCGGCTGCGGCGCGGCGTTGGGCTGGCGTAAGCGGCGAAGTTTGGACGGCATGTTCTACAGCTGAAGTTGGAGAGATAGCTTGTTCGGGCGTGTGAGGTGAGGATTCGTCTGGATCCTGCGAGGCAAGTAGTTCGACAAGGCCTAAGTCGTTGACGTTGAATGGTCGTAGCGAGCGGCCATTCGTGGCAGGGCTAAAGGTCTGGTCGGTTCCTCGGTTCTGACGGATCGCTCTTATTCCCGTATGGTAACTGGGGCAGTATGTCGTCCGTATTCTGGAGAGAATGAGCCTGGGGGTTTATCAAGCGCGTAAGGCAACTTAGCAGGGTCTTGTGTAGCGAGTTCCTGCGAAATAGCGGGCCATTCGGTGTCGGGAGTTCTATCAGGATCACAAATAGGTAGTCTGTTTTGTTGCGGAGCTCCAGATGAACCTTGAGCTGGGGCCTGAATGGCTAATTGTTCCACTACGGCGCGATGTATGTCTGATTGAGCTTGCGAATATACTAGATTAGGATAACCGATCTCTACACTACTTGTATCAGATGCGCCATCGATGTCTTGGCGTAATCGATCGACGGCCTCCGGATCGACGGCTTGTAATTCCCTAGCGAAATATTTATCGGCAAGAATGGTTTCTCCTGGTTCTTGTAGAGCAGCTTCAATGTATGGCGGAGGCACAGCCTTTAGTAAATCGGCCATGTCGGGAAAACTACTAAGTGGTCTGTAGCACGGTTTGCTGCGGTTGACATGGACTACGTGGTCAGAGGCATTGGGCTGTCCGGGGAGTTTGACACAGATGCAGGGCAACATTATTTTAGTGATTTGGTATGGTCCACACCATCGGCGTTCCAGTTTGCGTGATAGTCCAGGTGTTGTATAGTATCGGTAGGCCCAAACATGGTCGTTAACTCGGTAATCGGGTACCTTGATTTTGCGATTGTAATAGCGTTTTCTGTATTCCTTAGCCGACTCCATGGAACGATAGGCTCGATCTCTGATCGTGGCTAACCATCGTTGTACGTTAGCACGATAAGCTTCTGCTCCGGGATAGCGTCCCCAATCAGTCTGTTTCTCGGTTCCACCCGGTACTCGGGGTTGGAATCCGTGCATGAGCATGAAAGACGGGTAATGGGTAGAAGCGTGTACTGCGGAATTGTAGGACATTATGCAGTATGGTAGAACTTCGTCCCAAGTAGTATGATCATTCTCAGGTAAAGCTACTCTTAAGAGGAATAGAAGGGTGCGGTTGAAACGTTCAATTTCTCCGTTGGCTTTCGGGTTGTAACTCAAGGTTTCTCGCTTAAAGGTGTGTGCCTAGCGCATAGGGCTTCCATAACTTATGAAACGAAGCATCCTCCTCGATCGGAAACTAGTTGCTCGGGTGCGCCATAGCGGCACACTACGTCTTCGACGAAAACTCGAGCTACACTCTTAGCTGTTTGATCGGGCAACGCGGCGGCGACGACTAGCTTAGTGAATTGGTCAATGAAGGCAATAACATACCGACTTCCTTTTCGGGACAGAACCCGAGTGTCCAATATATCAACGAACATGCGGTGCATTGGGGCACTAGCCAGCGGGTTATCTCCGAGCGCGGCTCGAACGTTTTGGGGTAAATTTCGTGATCGCTGGCAAAGTACACATCGTTTTACATATTCGTCTACGTCCTTACCCATGGTCTCCCAGTAATAGAACTGCTTGAGCTTACTCAGTAGACGATCCCTACCTGGGCGTGCACCGAATAAAGTGTCGTGTTCATGTTTGAGTATCTGCCGAATGAGTAGTCTGGGTACGCACAATTTAGATCTATGGTCGTTCGGCATGATGGGATGCAGATAAAGAATGGCTGTGTCGGGGCAGAGGCGGTAATGATGAGCTTCTAATTTGAGGGCAGTATCAGCCTTTTCGTCAGCCGGTGGTTGTCGAGTATGTAGGTACCACCATATGGGTCCAAATTGTTTGTCTCTACGTTGGATGTAGGGTATGTAATTGAGAAGATTTCTCCCCTCATATTGTTGAAAGTGTGGTAAGTATATGTGTTCACCAGCGTCATAAACCTGTTCAGGGCGTTGTAGTTGTACTCGGGGTCCACAGGCGTAAACGACCTTAATTAATGTGTCGAACTCCTCGACTTCTGGTAAACCACCATATCTTTTCCTAGCAGTTGTTGGTAATGTCCGGGGTCTGGTGGGATCAGGTGTAGCAGCAGTGGCGCGGGTTGAGTTTTCGCTTGCCGCGCCAGGGGCGGAGGGTGTCGGAGCAGTCGGGGGTTCTGGTGGCAATGTAGGCCTTGTGAAGGGATCGGGGGCTGATGAAGGCCCAGGGGCTGAGTCACTCACATGTTTTTGAATTCGGGCTGGTTCAGTCGGCGGTCCGGGAGCGGTCGAGCGCTTCCAGGGCATCTCGACTCCTTCAGGCCATGGGTCGTCGACGTCTCCACAGAAAATGAAACGCGTCGGGTCCGGTAGAGGATCATATCCTGGTCCTCCGAACATGCGATAAAAGCGTTCCCTAACGTATTCGGGTGGGAGGTTAACGGGAGCGTCTGGAGGAAGTCCCATTAATTGTCGCGTAAGTCGTTTCCAGGCTTCTTCGGTAGGAAGTCTCCGCGGTGGTTTGGCAGGAGCCTTGCCCTTGCCATAATCCTGTCCTTTCACGGCTACAGCAACCATTCGAGTATGGTCCTGCTCGTCGTATTCAGCTTCGTCAGCCGAATCAGAGGAGTCCACGTCGTGTCGGGGATCGCGTGAAAGTCCATCGGCGTTGGCATTGGCCTTACCAGGGCGATATTCGATATTGAAACCACCGAATTCCATGAGTAACTCATTACGCCATTGGGCTAGGCGTGAGTTGCGCGGTGGTCTTTCAAATAGTGCCTTAAGCGGCTTATGATCGGTCTCGACGTGAAACTCATGTCCAAGCAGGTAATGCCTAAAATGTAAAGCGGCCCATCGAATAGCAAGAGCTTCGGTCTCGATAGCGGGGTATCGGCGTTGATAGTCCACTAGGGATTTGCTAGCGTAAGCGATAGGCAATGTCCCTTTATCGGTCTTTTGGGAGAGGACGGCTCCTAAAGCGTATCCTGAAGCGTCCGTTTGTAGTATGAAAGGTTTGGAAAAGTCCGGGTAAATGAGTAGTGGTTCTTGTACCAGTGCTTTGCGTAGTTTTCCGAATGCTTCCTCGCATTGCGGAGTCCACTTAAATTCGTTGTCCTTGCGTCGGAGAGCGTTGAGTGGTTCGCAAATCTCGGAATAGTGTGGTATAAATTTGTGGTAGTATCCTACAAGTCCTAAGAAGCTCTGTAGTTGTCTGAGGGTCTCGGAGCGTTTGTAGTTATCTATCGCGGCAGTTTTCTCTGGGACAGGTTTGACTCCTTCAGAGCTGATAATATGTCCGAGGTATTTTAATTGTTTCTGTCCGAATTGGCATTTGGAGGGTTTTAATTTGAGATTGGCCTTACGAAACCTATCGAAGACTGTGATGAGATCTGCTAAGTGTTGCTCGAATGTGGGTGAGAAAACTAATATGTCGTCTATGTAAATGAGGCATCTCTCCCATTCTAGGCCTTTTAAGATTATTGACATGCACCTTTGGAAGGCCCCTGGCGAAGAATTTAAGCCAAAGGGTAGAACATTGCATTCGTATTGTCCATGGACAGTAATAACGGAAGTCTTTTCCTTGGTCTCAGGGTCTAATTCTAATTGCCAAAGTCCCTTGTTAAGATCCAGGCTTGACATGAATTTTGTGTTTCGCAGGCATCCTAATATGTCGTCTATGCGGGGTAACGGGTAGAGATCGCGTTCGGCGACCACGTTGAGCTTACGAAAGTCTACGCACAAGCGTAAAGTGCCGTCGCTCTTGGTGACGTACACTATGGGGGAACACCAAGGTGAATCTGATGGTGTTATGAGGCCTGCTTCTACCATGTTGTTTAGTTCTTCCCTCAAGGGTTCACGTAGAGAATGTGCCAATCGGTAGGGCACTTGTTTTATGGGTTTCGCGTCCCCAGTAATTATCCTATGCTGGTGTACACCACACCTACCTAGGTCGAATGGGTGCACACTGAATACGTCGGCATTTTCGGAAATAGTGGTTCAATTGTTTTAGTTCGTAGGGGTTAAGTGTGGTTTGTCCAAAATCAATTTTACTCAATACTTGGATGGAGCGTTCCGTGTCGATTATTTTCTTTTGGTCGTTTATGACCTGCACTACGGTATCGCGTGTAACTCCTATGCGGTTACATTGTTTGGTGTGTTGAGGGGGTCCGAGCTGAAGTAGGCGCTTATTGCTGTCATATAAGAGCTCGACCTCGTTGTCGTCAAGCATCTCGATGTGTCCGATTGTTTGTCCTGCGTGTATGGCAACTGGTATGTTTCCAAAGTTCATCATTGCTACTGCAATCATACGTTGACCAGTGAGTACTAGGGCTTGCGCGATGGCGATGTCCCTAATGAAAGGGTCTGGTACGAATAGTGCTTGGCCAGCGGGCGGTTGAGTAATCTCGGGGATCGCGTTGATGAATAGTTCGGTGTTCGGCGGTACCTGTGTATATATTTCCTTGATACTACGTTAATGACCGGCGGTCGATAGTATCCTTGGTCGGGGAAGGGCGCCGAACAATTTTCAGTTCCGTTTGATAAATCCAGACAGCGATCCTTGAAATTTATGGCTACATACGGTAGTAAGGCCATGAAATCTGTACCTAATATGCATTCGTACGGTGTGTCGGTAGTCACTTGGAAGTCGCATGGGGTGCTTAGCGAGCGTATAGTAATTGGTGCTTTCACTACTCCGCTAATTGGCAGTTCCTGTTGGGTAGCTGATACTATGCGGGTGGTGTTAGTGTCTCTGGGTACTAGGCCTAGACGGGCGGCGAGGGCTTGGGACATAATTGAAACATCGGCTCCTGTGTCTACAAGTGTCGTGACTGGAGTACCGAGTATGGTTGCGTTGATGAGGAGTGGGGTATTACCTGCATTCATAGTGTTTAATTGTCGGGTAAACATGCCTTGTCGAGGTCCGCGGCGTAAGTCACGGGTAGGGGCAGCGGATAATTCGTCGTCCTCAATGAATACAAGTTCTTTCTCGGACGAAGCACGAGTTGTCAAAAGTCTGTTGGAGCGACGCGGGGCACGATTGGACACAACGGACACGCGCGGCGTCCCCGAAGGTACAATCGAAACCTCGGTCGGCGAAACTCGGGGTGCATTGTCCTCCTCAGGTGGTGCACTTGGGCCTCTTTTGTCGGCTCTAATCCACCTAATTGCTTTTCGGGGTTTCCCGTCCGTTTTGATCAGTCTCCCGCGGCATGGTAGCCATCGGGGTAGATAGTACGCGTACTTAGGAGAAATCTTACACTTGGTCATACACTAGATAAGACTAATTACACTAACGATGATGGTTATTATAAAGTAAGGCGAAAGTCCGGTGTACTCTTAAGCAGGAAAGTTAACTATCTTTTGAACTTGTTCCTTGGCTATCTGAGCTACTTGTAAGTTTGTCGCCTTAGCGTCGTCGAGTGAACTCCAGGTCAAAGGTCTTAATTTGAGGCCGGAGAGCCGGTCCATGGTAATATTTGGTCCAAATTTAATCGTAATTTCATCTGGCTTTAGCATACTCGTTAGTACGATCGATCCTACTACTAACTGTGTATAATTTCCGTGGGGAAACCATAAAATTCCGTTGGGCGGAACCTTGATGGCCTTACCTAAGGTTACGTGCGCGAGCTGTCTACGGTTAGTCAGTATAACCTCAGGTTCACTAGTTCTGATTAGAACACCTTGAATAGTTCTGTGGACGGCGGTATCATTAGCGAGTGGGCCGATAAGCGTGCGGTTGCTGCATGCGTGTTTGGTGGATTCTGGCACGAATTCACCTGCGATGATCCATTCTAAGCAATTTGTACGGTGGTCGGTTAGCAGCGCGTGGGGTGCACAAAAAGCAATTCCGGGTCTGTGTTTGCATACTCCTAAATCCAAAGATTCGAAGCGCACATGTCCCAGTCTGGCTGCGTATTGCGGTAACGGTAGTCTCAATTGCGTAAGCGTGTCAGGAACGTTCCAACTTGTGTTATAGACCCGAAAAGTCCAGTTCGCGTTCTAGTGCGCTCAAAGTAGTATGTAGCTGCGGGCACTCGGTACAATTCGCTTTCCTGCAGCAATCGGCTCGGCAGGAACCGTTGTCCTCATACGGTGGACAAACATTGCTCACGTAGGGGTCGGATTTGCGTTCCCAGTCTCTCAATGATAGCTGCAGGACGACTGGCAAGTGCGTGGTCTGATCAGAGGTGATTACCAAACCTTGCGGTTCGACAACGACACCTACTTGGCGGTTTACAAACGCACCTAGTCGCGAGATCGCATCGCTGAAAGGCGAGAGCGTGGCGTGCGTGGAGCTTAACGTCGAAAGCCAAAGTAACAGTAAGATAGTACAAACCTTCCGCATACCTGTATTCTGACCTGGGCCGTTATTCAGGCCGGGTGAAGAGGGTCGGGCCATCTTTCGGGGAGGCTCCGATTCCTCCTCAATGTCCACTACTTGCTCGTCCGTTCCACTCGGGGTTTCCTGATCAACTGGTCGGATATTCTCTGCCGTTGGTTCATTCTGCTCATCAAGATCCTCTTCAGAAGCGTTTAAACAGTCGGCCATCGCTAGGGCCAGCTGTCCATCCAGGTCTTGAGCAGAGCTACCGAAACTGCTACGGCGGAGGGTACACTGTTCTGAGATCAGGTAGTCTACTTCTACGTGCTCACCTATTGTCATACCACACTCAATTTGGAGCATATTAACGCTAACAGGACGCCTCAGGAGTCTCAAATGTGCACACAAGAGCACTAGGCGGTCCCGTCTATGGGACTCGTCAGTAAACTCCATGTTGTTCATTGCGTATTGGACAAAAGTAGTTATTGGGACTCCTTTACTGCCCTGATTCCTATAGATAAATTCCAACAGCTGAGGCGCTTCGCTCAGCATCTCATGCAAATCGATATTGGCGGCGCGCGAGAGCCGTTGCATTCGGGGTGTCGGAATACCAATGTAGTATCGCCAGTTAGGTATTATATACCCATCAATGCGGATAGACGCGCAAGCAGTGCTCAAAGTACCTTGGTAATTCCACTTTCCGTGGTGTCCGACAAAATAACAGCAAGGATCAACGCTCGATGTTGGTCGGCTATGACTCCTCCTACACTCTAGACACATTGGGTGCTTGCTCAGCTCTGCCTCAAATTCCTTCTCCATGACTTGCTGGAGCGTGTGGCCATTCACGCATTGACCCAACAATTCCATGAGGAGTTCCAGCGAAGCAAGAGCCACTGGATCGAGGTACAATCCAGTTACTCGGTGATCAATAGGGGAGGCCATGCCTAGGATGCTGCTTAACATAGCAGAGTCTCGCTGCAGGGCTGCGTCCTCGCTACATTCGAAACGAACGTCGAAAAGCCTACTCAGGTTGTTCAACTGTTCCATAGCTAGCACAACTCTTCTATAGAAAAGAGCCTGGGGTTGTAGCACCATAGACTGTCCGAAGTCAGCGTTTACCTCACCTGTTCTAAAGTTAATTGGAATAAGACACTAAGCCACAAAGGGGTTCGAATTTTTTGTTATTTCGATGCGCGGATATTGATAGTTCGATGTCTCGGCATGATCGGTAGATATAGTAAACAATGTGTCCGGTCCCACAATACGATTGCGTTCATTCGCCGTCAACGGGCGAACGCGTCCTCGTTCAATCGGAATGTCATTGGTAAGATAAAGTCCATACATGCTGTGCAATTGCTCATCTAGTCGGCGTGCTCGTGCGTCGTTCGCGTCCTGTACAAAGTTAAGTAGTTGTCTTCGTCCCATACATGCGTCTGAATGTTCACTGATTATGATTACGGATTCCTCCGAATTACCCGGGGACATACTTGGTCTCCCTTCGACGGATTCATCCTCGGCTACCTTAGATTTCTTGAGTGGGCTATCCGAATTACCCGAGGGCATACAAGGCGCCTCTTCGACGGATCCCGAAATACTGCTAGAAACGCTAGACAAAGTGTCAGAGGACTCACCTAAATTACCTGGGTGCATACGTGGCGACCCTTCGATAGGTTCCTCCCTTGCACTATGGTCCAATTGAGCCAATCTCAACTCGCTCGCGTCCGGCGACTCATCCTCATCGCTATCTTCCTCGGTGGTCTCATCCGACTCATCCTCGCTGGTGGTGTCATCACCGTCTCCGGAGCGGATCGACAAATGACTTGTTCGCAGGCTCAAGTCAACACCTTCGTCCGATGGTGTTCGCTGTAACACATTGTTTCGGCGCGTTTCCCACGCCCCTTCACGGTGCCACTCTCGTACATCGGGGATGGGTCCACGTCGGTACCAATCAGCGTTCGGATCTTCCCAATTCGCCCAAAACTCTTCGTCGCTCAATAGTTGTTCCTCGTCGAGTTCGTCGCTGCTGTATTCATCGTAACTGTTGTCAGAGTCGTCAGGGGCGTAGGTTATTTCATACTCAGGCTCACTGTCCTGCTCATCCTCAGAATCGCTGTGTGCATGTGCAGTGCTTTGACTTAGATTAGACACTTTCGCTTCGCTTAAATGATTCGCTTCGCTCGCTGTGGATCCACTTCGTTCAAATAGGAGCTCAACCGACTCCCTCAATTCACTATTCTTCTGTTCAACAACATCTTCAACCACATCAACTTCATTACGCAAGTCATTGAAAAAACTTAGCTCAGCATGGGGAACGTTACTGCGCGCTTCAGTAACGCTTGGCGCAACGGAAGCCTCACAATGCGATGGACGGCCTTTATTTGCCACTCCGCCATCAACATCCCCGTACCTGGGCAGACCCCGGGCAATACTTTCAGCCCCAACGATCATACCCGCTTCATCGGTGCGAACGGTCGCGAACCCGCTGCTACCTCTGCTTGGATACAGGTGACAAGGGCGGCCCCGGTCAGCATCAAGGAAGGACCCAATGACCGTGGAACCCCTTGCCAATGAGGTCGGGAAAGTCACCTCAAGTCCATCGGTGCTATAATTGGCCGGTTCAAAATAGCACTCAATTACATCAACATCACATCCATCATTATCCATCATAAATTCTCTAATACTGCAAGCGCGACCTAACTTAGGCAAATCAGCAAGTTCATACGACACACAATTCTCATCATCACACAAGGGACGACCCGCGCGGCGGTCCGACCCACATACTACATCATACGACCTATAATTTAGAACGGAACTAGGGCTAGGCGACTCTGATGAGGCCTCTACATCGTCTAACCTAACCTCCATCGTCCCTGACCTTCCATCGGTCTCCAAAAGCTCCATGGGTGTCTCACACGACGACCCGAATCGATCCGTATCTTCTTGAGCCATATCAACGTCCTCGGCTTCCCTGCCGGAATAATCATCAACAACATCCACCACACTCTCTATCGGATGGCCAGCCACAGAGGAGGAAAATAATAATAACAATGGCTCAAATACATCAACATCATCATCCACATTCCTCGCAGTCATCTCCAAAGAGCTGGGGGTTCCGGAATTCCCCCTTGAGGTGATTCCCTGGGGACGGCCGGCAATAAAATCATCACTTTCCTTATACTCACTTAACCTATAATTTTCAACTTGATTATTCTCCATTCCATCACAAATCTCAACACTACCATTACTACCTTTCAAAGCCATTAAGGTTCGTTCGTTCATTCCAGACCTACGCACGGCCGGATGGTTCGATTGGTCGACCTGTCGCTCGCCTCGCGGTTCGCTTTCTATATCGCTCGCAGACATATATACTTGTGGATCAATACCTGCGCTAGGTATGTCCACGCATGACATATACAATCCCTCTCCCAAATAACCCTCTTTTTGGTGTTTTCTATTTTCGGTGCTATATAATACAGTGCTGGTGCTATCGTCCAAATACTGTTCGTAGTCGGCGTCGGTTAAGTTCAAGGTCCTATCTTCGGGATTGTCGATCGGCTGGAATGGACTACAACTCCGAGGAAGACGCGCGGCATCAGCCCAAGGAGCAGTCGTAATCACATTCAAATGCCTCTCAGCAAATCCCTCTGTCATCTCGGAAAAGTCCATGTCATCGTCGTCTCGGTTCATCTCATATCCGTCATCGTCATACTGCGGTTCGTCTGCAATTGCAATAGCATTCACTCGTCCAGTTGGGGTGTTATATCCTAACTTACCCTGAATCATGCCGAGCTCACGACTAAGCACATCTAAACGGTGGGTAGTGGCTGGGCTAGGGTCACGATTACCTTTCGTCTGCGAAGCACTACAGTTTAGTTGATATCTGCGACGCTCTACTGCACCTCCGTTTCTATTTCCTCCATTTCCTACATACGGACGGTTAGACTGTTGTTGTAGACCTACATTGCGCTCAAACTGCGGTCGCTCAATAGCGGCTCTCTGATATCCATTAGCCTGTCCAGGTCTGTTGTTATACATAGCGGATTGTCGGTTACCTGCGTAGTCTCCATTACCGCGAGCACTATTAGCAAAACCTGGGATTGGGCGGTTAGACTGATATCCAGGTTGATTCAAATTCGGACGATTTCCTCCACTATTCCATCCTACGTTATTTCGGTGTCCCGCTCCGTTCTCGAAACGACGAGGCGGAGGCGGTTGAGGACCTCCACGGCCCATAGGATAATTATCGTTTCGTGGATAGGGTCCTCCGTAATTCCTCGGTTGATACTGCATTGGCTCTCGACGTATAGCGCCAGAAGCATAAACTGGCGCAGGTTCGGCGTTACGCGGCACGTTGTTAGCAGCTGGCGGATAGCGCGCGGGATGCGGGCAGTCGCGCATGACATGCCCTGGTTCACCACAACGATAGCAAGTGATATGCGGCATCGGCAAGCACGGCGGCGCGGCAGGCGAGCCGGGTACAAACGGCGGCGCGAGAGCGTTTAACTGACGCGTGTTCTCAGCTCGTTTGTCAATTACGTCTAACAACCGACTAATCGTATCACTATTACTAGTGTTTGCCTTACGGTGTTCCTCAATCATGGTCTGGAGTTGTGTGATCAGACCTTCGCCTCCTTCCTCAAGAAGTGAGTTTACCGTCTTAGTGCGGGGTTTACTAGTAACCGAAGCGTCTGGGTCGGGGCATGCAGCATTTGCATCCTCATACCGCTTAGCAACAGCTACTGTATCGCGAAACGTCTCGCACTCATGAATCTGGTTAAGAACTTGCCTGCGCACCTCGGGTCGCAAGCCCCTCTGAAAGAACATGCGTAGCATGGTGTCCCTTTGCTCATCTTCCATATCGGGGAAGGCGCGATCACACAACTTCTGCAGCTCTAAACCATACATCGCAACTGGTTCGTTTGCTCCTTGTTGCCTAGTGCAAAGTCCTGATAGTGATTTCTCAGGTCTACGAGAAGACGAAAACAAAAAGCGTAAGTTGGCGACGAGTCCTAGAAAACTTTGACGCTTCGCCGGTGGAAGGCCTTCGAAGGCCTCCCTTGCCGGTCCACGCAAGAGAGCAGGTACACAGATCAACTTCCGACGATCGTCCCAACCATTAGCGTTGGCGAGACGGTTGTACATACGAACCCAATCTTCGAAATCCTGACCTCCGGGTTTCCCATCAAAGGTCGGCATGTCCCTTAGCGGTATCATTGGAGGACCGGTGGACTGGGTGGTTAAGTGATGTAGAATCGCGTTCGTGGCACTCGCGTCCGCGCCGAGCGCTTCAGCAAAGTCTCCACGACGCAAGTGTCCAGTCGGTCGAGGTGGTGGCGGTGTCAACGGTCGCTCGCCGGCAGTTGCGGCCGGTCGAGTTCTGGGCCGTACGGTATCTTCCATCGGTCCATCCGTCGCGCCGAAAAAGTCACTTGTCTCCAAATCTCCGTTGTGATTGGCGTTAGAATCCATTGGCGCAGTCACTATTTCTTGATATATATATACGTAGATGTGTAGCGAGTTGGTCTCAGTTTAAACACTACCTAGGTACAAATGTTAATCAGACGTCCAAAATGAATATCAGAAACCAGAACAACTAGCCTTATCAGTTGTACCCAACGATTAAATTTAGGACAGCCGGCACCCTCTGCACAAAATAATTTGGAAGTACGCGTTACGACAAACTCAAGCTCGTTACTTATAAGTACACCCAACGGTCCTTTCGAACAGCAAAATGTCAGACAGAGTACACCTGTGATAAGCCACGGATCTTCCTGATAGCAACGAACCACAACTATTACAACACAGCAGTATTAAAGGTCAACAATTAAATATAACCAGGAGCAACGTTACAAAAATGATAATTAAATCAACAAAATATTAAGGAAAAATAATCAAAAGTCACGTTTACAATGTCCAGCCAGCAACGTTCAAGAATTGTCCGATCCACCCAATCGAGAGGCGCAAATTGTCCGTTGGCACGTCTGCAGGATTTTCGAATACGCGGCAACGTCCCCAATGCAGTCCACGATACACCGTCGAGCAAAATCGAGTCGTTGAAGCGAAAAAGTCCCAACAGGAATAACAAATGCTACAGCAAAGTTCGAGGATTAACGGTATTCACAACCAAGCGTTCCGAGGGAATCGAATAGTTACGGCCGGCGAATAGTCCGTGCGGTTGTCTAATGAAAGCAAATTAGGCGAATGTCGATCGAATCGAAAGGAACGGAACGGCTTTGGTTTCCGAAAGGCGCAATCAGCGACAGACGTTGATTTGAAGCAAGATTCGGCGTTGAAATAAATCGTCAATACGGTGTCAATGCCGTCAGCAAATATACCAATATTCAAATATACGCAGATAGGAGAGATATAATTAGTTAGTTGATTAGGTGTTAACAGTACGACAAACACGTCCTGAAATAGTGCCCGTCCAAATCGATATACCTGGGCAATGGCGCGCTCAGCGAGACCGCAAACTGCAGCAAGGGTCACTGTCCGCGTGCGAAACGTGAAGAAGCAATTTAGGGCAAGCGTAGGTTACGGCAATCCAAGCAAGGGCACAAAAATAAGACACAACACATAAAGCGATAAGGTATTCATGAACAATTACTCTGCAGCCCATGCGCACATACGTGGGTGTAAAACATGTCTTAGTTACGAAAGGTTCATGCCTTAAAATCCTAAACCCTATGGGCTTTATTCGCAAAATTTCCGAATTCACTAGAAGCGGTTATCGTCCATGCACTCGCGCAAAACAAAATAGATGTCTCCCTGCACGGAGATTAACCGAGTTTCCAAACTCACAATGAGAGGGTAGAAACTTTAGCAGGCGACGTGGGGTAAAGCGAGAAATTTGACGCCTTAGAGTGTATGGTTTGAACAAAATTTTAACTCACTACGTGGGGTCGAAATGAAAATTTACGCCTCACGGCGTGGCCCCCAACGATGTAATAACCGGTGACGCAGCTGCATGGCGCAACTTCCTAACACCATGCCCATACGACCCCGGCTATCGTAACCTCAAGGGTGGACCGTGAATACTATATTTTGAACCTATTCTTGGTCAGACCCAAGAAGCTACGGAGCTTAGCAGGCCGCAGGCGCGCTTCACGGGGTGTGTTCGGACCCCGCCCGAAGGGTTGCGCACGTGTCTAGTATCGGGTACGATTTCTGAGGTCCCCCAGGGAGGCTAGCACCGACACCTGCTCGCAGGTCATGGAGCCTAGCCGCTATTCCCTATCTTAGACTCATCGGAAGTTGTTAAATTCTGTTTGAGTGTAGTGAGTTTTGAAATAGAACGTGAAAAAGTCCCTAAAAATTTGAAGCTCAAGACGATTTGCCTAGTTAAAATCATGGTATGCTCCGTGTTAGAGCATTGACCTATGTGGCCCCCACAGGGTTCCGACGAGCCCTGAGTGTTTAGTGTCGGATTCTCAATGGCGTGGCCTGCACTTATCAGTAAATTCTAAGCAAGCGTACTGGTACCTGGACCAGTGAAAGTTTTAGCCGATCAAAATAAAGAGGACGCCTAACAAATTTTGAGTCACTGTCACAAACGGGTCAACTTCTGGTAACGTTTCCAATTGTTTCATTTCCTAAATCCGGGAAAGCACAAATAGATAGATCAGGAGGCCATGCGCGCCAGTGCTTGCGGCATTCTCGCGCGCAAGCCATGGCGAGCAGGGCCTGCTCGTCCGTGCGGACAAACCATGTAGAAAGCTAAAACCAAAATCCCTAGCGTCTCGAAACGAAATAAGTCTGAACACAGTGTTTAAGATACAAAGTTTATTTACATAGTTCAACCGTTATCGAGGGACGAGTGCTCATAGGTGGCGGGACTAATTAAACAGATCGGGAAGGCCTAATATATCTCGCTACGGTCAATGCGGTTCGACACAGTATAGTGGCACGGGACGTAAACCAAACAGAACAAGGGAGGAGCGTACGGTTATTCGCCAAGTTGCGAACTAGGGGCGGTTATCCCTGCTTCGACTCAATGTTAGCGAACAGGTCAGCTATGCAGCGCACTAAGCAGGGGCCCTAGAGTGCTTCAGAAAACGCTCCTAAATGCAGGTCGCTCGGGGCGACGACTACTTAAGCGGTTTCTAGGCATCTTTGAGTGACTGCAGCGAGTCAGCAGGGACTCGGGCGGAGGTTCAACACGTATAGTTGGATTCAACTAGTCGCGATGAACAAAACAAGGGGTCGCATGCGCCGGTTCTGACGCGGGGTATGGCGACGGGGATGTCGGAAAGTGGGGTTTTGTATTGGTTGCATACTGCAATAGGTTACAGAAACAAGGCGGTTTTGCCTAAGAAGGTGTCCACGGGACACACACATACATAAATAGATACATGTACATATCTTATATATGATATGTCCTAACTACATGGAAAGTGATAGTCCGGGTTCCACGGCGACAATCCTACTTAGCGTAAGTAGCGATTGTCTCTGCGTATTACAGGCGAAGTTCTGGCGTTGTCCGGAGCGGTTTTGGAAGTCCATTCACCATTCCCCAAAGTGTTCTACCCGTCTGTTGTGGTTATGTTCCGGATCACGGCACCGTAGACGGTGGCGGGCCTTCGAAGTAACCCGGCATCCGTCGTTCCGCATGCTTGCGAAGACTACCAAAAGTGTGATTTCCGCTTATTTTTACTTGCTGTATTCCGTGACCATTACTTGGTGTGTTGCTAAAACCAAGTAAACTTAATGTTTTTGATTTCATTCTTAACCAACGTGTTTTCTCGAACGTGCAGCCAGGGGCCTCCTATTCCCGGACGGTCGTAACCGTCAACCCTATAACACATAGTGCCTGCTAGTTGTATTTTTGACTAATTTCCTTATACAAGATCAGTTTCCGTCGGCGTGGGGCTCTATTTTCGGTCTTACAGGTCGGTTGAGGCAGCTCATTTCCTCATAATTTGGTCAGGTTACAACACTCGTCCCTAGCAAAATCGTAAATTACAACAAATGCACAGAACGGTTATTCAACATAAACGACATTTTATACAAGTCTGTTCACGAATGCAAGTAATATTGTTATACCAAACGGTTCATAAATATGAGTGATAATTCTATACTAAATGGTTCACAAATACAAGTGATATTTTTATACAAAACGGTTCATACCTTTTACACAAAGCGGTTCATACATTCTATACAAAATGGTTCATACATTTTATACAAAATCGGTTCATATATTTTATACAAAACGCTTCATACATTCTATACAAAATGGTTCGTACATTTTATACAAAATTGGTTCATATATTTTATACAAAACGGTTCATACATTCTATACAAAATGGTTCGTACATTTTATACAAAATCGGTTCATATATTTTATACAAAACGGTATGCGGCATTTATGTAAATGGTCTATGACATTTTTTATACAAATGGTTTATTACATTTTTATATAACACGGTATACAACATTTTTTATGTAAATGTTTTATTACATTTTTATATAAAACGGTATACAAATTTTTATGTAAATGGTTTATTACATTTTTTATATAACGAAATGGTGTATTACATTTTTATATAACACGGTATACAACGTTTTTAAAAACTTTCAGCTGGAGCAAGCGAGATTTTATACGAACAGCCATGTGCCAACGCTTCCACGATTTTGAGTACGAAAGTCCTGGAATGCTCGTGACAGGGCCGAAGCGGCCCTGTTACACCTGCACGTGCCGCACACTCTGGACGGACACCCCAACAACTTCGAATACCACTATGGCATTCAGAAACTCTAAAAGTTTTCTTGACGAGTCTCAAATGTATACAGCACAAGGTCCCGATTGAAGACGCATATCCTGTTTGCTGTGAAATTTAAGGTGATATCTATTTTAATATAAAATTAGCACTCAGTGCTTTCCACTGTTAATGATCTTTAAGTTCTCGCATGCACAGAATCAAACCAATACTCGGAGGAATTTCGAGCCTCCAAAGCAGTGGTCTTATTAGTAAGCCAGAAATCATCAAAACTAGAAATTGTTGACAGTAGTCCATTCCTTTCAATTCAAATGGCACGGAAACGCGGCGCGCCTGCCCCTCGACCGCTGGTTGGGTCCGCGCACCAAGGTACATCGGTACATCAGCATCCGACGCGCCCAGGAATCGAAACAAGTAGGCTATATAGACAGTGCGGAACAACCAAACGTTAGTTGTATACTCGATCTGAATTCCGAGGAAAGAAGTAGCGTCTTGCCTCGCTTAAACGAATTTTAACGCGAAATATTCTCGGTTCAGCGGTCGTCTTTGACATGACTAATCATCTTTAAATAAACGTGATCAACCATCAAGACTGAAATATTCAAATAATTCGCACGTCCAATGCTATAAAATATAAATTTCAACATATTACCAAAATCAACGGCGATAGCCAGTCCTACTTACTAGTCCAACGCTAACGAAATCGCCGAGAGGGTTGGGGGAACCAGTGGGTACGAAAAATCACGGAGATCTCAAACAAATTTTCTGATTCTTCCGTTCTCTCTGAGTCAGCAACGCAGAACGAACTGACCCTAGGCCCTCCCACTTGCTGCATGGATGGGAATGTAAGCTGAGCGAAAATCGCGAAGAAACAGAACAAAAACGAACTGAAAAGAACGAACTTTAGAAACAAAAAATCCCATAGAGCGACAGTCGCTTTTTTCAAAGTACTGTCTTTTTTTCAAACTGGTTCCGATGCTGCTTCATAGTCCCGTCTTATATTCCCTATGTCTACCCTCCTTTATTTTCTGGCTGATTTGTAGCCCTAACCGGCGATATATAAAAGTACCATAAATTTAAAATTTAAAGAAATATAATCAGCAAAGCACATAAACAGTCTAAACCTTGCGCTGATCCGAAAAGACTTTCCAAACAGCTCGCATAAACAGCGGCTAGTACAGGGAAAAATAGAAGAAATGCATGGAAAAAAAGTGTTTCTGGACGTTGTGAAACGCGCAGGCAGCCGAGGTCGGGAGCGAACTTTCGCAGCCCGCTAGTCGACTGCTTCTGAAAAGAAAATTTGAATATTCACTTTAATGTTTGCCATCTAAAGGCCTTTTTGTTCGCCCAGACGAAAGTTTGTTTATATAACGGCGGGGTTATCCTCGCCCCGTACTCAAATGCATGGTCGGGTGATCAATCGCCAAACTTATAGTAGAGGACCCGTTCGGGGTATCGGGCAATTTTGGGTGTTCTGGTGCCGCTCCCGGCTCTCAGCGTATGAAAACTGGACACTGATACGTTTGAAGTGGGGCATTTAAGCAAGCATTGGTGGGTTTTTGATGGTCTCAATAATACTTGCCGGAAACCCTTGTGCTTGTGTTGTGGAGCTCTCATCACTGGCTGTCCCTGTTAAAATAGCTTAACTTAAAAATTTCTAAACAAATATCGTGGCTTTGTTTTAGTTGGCTCTTGCGAGAATAAGGACGACCGGTACCGTAATTGGTTTTCGTCGCTCTTGATAACTTTTCTTCCCCTTCACAAATATTCCAATCGGACTAGCGATAAACTTTATGCATAACATGCTTTATCGATAACACAGCGTTATTACGACATCATTCACGGGACCGACCGGTACCGTAATTGGTTTTCGTCGCTCTTGATAACTTTTCTTCCCCTTCACAAATATTTCAATAGGACTAGCGATAAACTTTATGCATAACATGCTTTATCGATAACAGAGCGTTATTACGACATCATTCACGGGACACAAATGACCGTTTACTATGGTAAATATCACGGCTACTGTGCACTGGGATCGGACCCGTCGGACGAGATTTAACAATGACATCAAAACATGATTTAATTACAAAATCATGACGCTCCGCGGTCTCAGGACGGGTGTAGCCAGGGTCGGCGGGGAGGGAGGTAGGAACACCCGGGGGAAATAAGCCTTCCAGGGAAGTACTGACAAAAGTTGTCGACCAATATTTGCCGAGTTTTATCTCCATTAGTGCCAGTTTCAACCTATTTTTACCAAAGTTTTTAAAATATTTCGCGCGCCTTTGGCGCACAGAGTGGGGACTGCGCGGAACACCAATGGAATAGGGGTATCCTGACTGGGGGTAGACCAGGCCTCAGGAGACGGCAGTTTTCTGAGGCAATGTAGCCTTCTGAACCCCAGCCGCGGCATGAATGATTTAATTACATGCTTTAGCCAGTGTCTCCGGTCGCATCCGAGAACGCAAGCATCTGAGAATACAAAAACATG
The DNA here is from genome assembly GCA_030248225.1 of Trileptium ribeirensis. Lineage (NCBI taxonomy): Eukaryota > Metazoa > Nematoda > Enoplea > Enoplida > Thoracostomopsidae > Trileptium > Trileptium ribeirensis. The sequence goes on along the minus strand of JASANE010012370.1, from coordinate 58,890 downwards.
AAACCATTTGTTGGTGTTCATCAATCATTGCAGTTGGTGGTCAGTTCCTCATTCTTTCTCGCCGGCTCGTAATTTCTCACACATTGCACGATACACAAATAATAAACTCGGGTATTAAAGGATTAATGGAACCTTATCCTATTGATTGACTGAATTTTTAAATTCTGCAGTTCTCGAATAAGGTCTGCGCACATATGAAACTGTTATCCCTAGAGTTTTGCCCTATAATGTCTTTTTCCATGTGCATTGTTATTAACTTGGTTTGCGATATTTTAAACAATATTGGATATATAATAATATTGTAACCTAAACAACAGTTCCTAGAAAGTTGAGTTGTATGCGTACTCAGTTTGTAACAATGCAATCGGGGTTCGCGTCCTGGTGCCTGGTTGTGCTTGTAAAACAATGCAACGTACGCAATTCAAACGTTAAAGAATTTAACAATATGTCAGAGAAAAATTAGTTAAAATTATTCAATTTTGTTAAATTTTGACGTGCTGTTGGACACTTACTGGCCGACGGGAACTCTGGCTAATACCCACCACTAGATAGTGGTGTAAAAGATGTAAAAAAACGAATGTATTCATTATAACACGTTGTGCTATATATGGCATTGGTATTGATACGAAAATATGTTCAGGTGCTGGACCTACCTCAAGTCAAATTTACGCCTAAAGGCTGGGAAGCTTGCCCAAAACCCGCCAACGAGGAAGGCGCGCTGAAAATTGAAACGAGAATTTACAAATGTAAGGTAAAGAAGTCGTAGAAATTTGGGCGAAATTGTCAAAAATAGGAGAAAGTAAAAGTTTGTCGTAAAGTTGAAAAAATGAGGGCAAAAATTTTGAGTTCCCAAAAATGTCAGAAATTACGACATCACCCTTTCTACGTTTTTGTACTAACCAAATTCGGCGCATACGTCACGATTGGACATGTTGTTGTTCTCTCGCATTGCGAGCTGTCTTCCGAGTATCCGAGCAGTTGCTTCGAGATAGCTCAACCGTTAGTAAACAAACAGCATATATATTCACCAAAGCGTCGCATTCACTGTTCACCAAAAACATGTTAAAATTGGCAAAAATGGGGTGAAATTGACAAAAAATGGCTCCTCCGAGGCTGGGGGAATTAGTGAACGTTTTTAGCCTCACATAAAACACTTCCCCTCAAGGCCTCTACCCTGCCAACTCCAGCTACCCCTGAGACATCAAAACGTCGGAATGGATTGTTTGTCTATAATTCAAAACATAAATATTTATAACCCCTTCGGTCTTGCGGTGTTTAGACAAAACATGTCGAACCGAACAAACGAAATCGCAGCACCTCGAAAATATTTTGTAGTCTCATGACGCTAGCCTTTGTAAAACGCTTGGTTATCAGCCGACCCAAAAACTATAATACTGGTATATACTTTTCGCCTCTAGCACAAATTTATTACATAATGTAGTTTTTGGTTATTATTTTGTTGTGTAGTAAATTTTATAATATTCTCCCCTTCTGCGTTATGTACGGTTCGAGTGCACCTGAACTCTGTACGTACAAGCTAGGGGTTCTCCGTGCGGTATAACTCATCTATAACGCAAAACCGACGAAGAGCATGTGCAGATAATTTGGAAACTGCTTGCATAAATTAGTCACAGTTATGTGGACAATAAAACGTAAGCCATTCGTGCTTAAAAGATATATCAATCGAAAATACCATGCTATTTGTCACAAGGGTCCGTCATCGCGCATTGGTATACATGTAATAACGGTGGCGCAGCTGCATGGCGCAACTTCCTAACACCATGCCCATACTACCCCGGCTATCGTAACCTCAAGGGCGGACCGTAAATGCTAAAGTTTTGACCCTGTTCTTGGCCAGACCCAAGAATTACGGAGCTTAGCAAGCCGCAGGCGCGTTTCACGGGGTGTGTTCGGACCCCGCCCGATTGGTTGCGCTCTTGTCTAGTTTCTGGTACGAATCCTGAGGTCCCCCAGGGAGGCTAGCACCGACACCTGCTCACAGGTCATGGAGCCTAGCCGCTATTCCCTATCTTAGACTCATCGGAAGTTGTTTAGCTATAATTAGCTGTGTCAAATGTAGGAATAAAAGATGGAAATGTCCTTAGAAATTTGAAGCTGAAGTTGATTTGCCTAGTTAAGATCTTGATATGCTCCGTGCTAGAGCATTGTAGCCTATGTGGCCCCCACAGGGTTCCGACAAGCCCTGATTGTTTAACGTCGGATAATCAATGGCCTGGCCTGCTCCCTTTAATAAATTCTATACTGATGAAAATAGAATGAATTCCTAGTAAACTTTTCGAGTAATCGCCTTGAACGAGTTAAATTCTGCGGGGTGTTCTTATCATTTATTCCTTAGTTCCAGTAGTAATACAAAATAAATGAGCTAGAAGGCCATGCTTCGTCTGGGCTTGTGACATTCTCGCCCCCAAGCCGTGACGGGAAGAGCCTGCTCGTCCGTGCGGACAAATCAACAGTTTCCGATCGTCACAGAGTCAAGTAAGCGGAACTCCGAGTTTGTGAAACAAAGTTTATTACAACGATCAGTATTTTACTATCGGGACGAGTGTTCCTTATTAAGTTCGACAAACTCGGCAGAACTCGCGACTAGTGCTTTGGTTCGTTAAGTCGGGGCGCAGGGCGCTAAAGAGACGAATAGAATCGGAGCGTGCTGATACCCGCGCGTGCGCGGACTAGGGGCGCCCTGCTTCAGCTCAACGTTAGCGCAATAATCTGCTGTGCGGCGTAATAAGCAGGGGCCCTAGAGTGCTTCGAAATTGCTCCTAAACAGGGTGTCACCACGAGTGACGAGTAAATTCACACAGCGACGGACGTTAGGCGGGGCTACGAGAAAAACACGGCTAAACCTGGTTATGCGAGCTTCTTACTACAATCTAATCGCTATTTAGAGCAACGTCGGTGACAGAGTGTCACCAGGGGCGCTAAATAATTTACCCTAGCAATACATTCGTAGATCTACTAATTCTTAGGCTCATTCTATTGTTGCTGGCAACCTAGCCTACCTTTCAATACGACTGACCGAACCGGAAGCGAAAGAAGAAGAGAAATGGGGAGAGATTAATTTATCACATTCGGGCAGGGGAATGCAGTCGTGACGTTAAATAACACGATACGCCCTTCCAGATGATATTCGGGGCAGCCCCCCAGGGGGGAGCTCAGCTGATCGATTTCAATTTGATTCCTCCGCTAGAATTTTGGTGGGGGCAAGTTTTACCGGCTGAACGCACCTAGCCGATGGGCGAATCGGCATTATCTCCTACACTGGGGGTCGTTTTGAACAGTCGGGCCAGGGGCGATCGGCCTCGGACGCATCCGCGTCTTTTTTTCTGTTTGTCTGTTCTTTCTTTGCCTCTCTCTATCGCAGGCATTTTCATCGTCCACTGCATTGTTGCAGTGTCTCAACTGCACTGTAGTGCAGTTGAGTTATTATCGACATACTAGTCGATGTCGCTGTGTTCCTATGGCTGGCTTGTTAGAGCTAAAGATTCTGCAGTGGGCTTGAATTCTCCGTGCAGGATCAACTCATGATACTGGAAAATAAAAAGGCAAGCATTGAAACTGTGGAAAAACCACGGAATCTGGGCATACATAGTACATAGCCTAACGGGCAAATCAGGATAAATAGTAAAATGAAATTAAACTCAGCGATCAACTTGTTGAACAAAGAAAACAGGGCTTTGCACTCGCTCGGTTTGGGGCCAAAATGGCCTGGGCGAGTCGGCTAGTTTTTTCTTTATTGGGGTAAGGAATAAATATGTTCTGTTTTTAGCGACGGGAACACGAAGTGTTCCTCCCGCAAGGGCATTAACCGATCCTGTAGCAATGAACCGGGTATCCGTTTATTTAGCGACGTTTATTTTTGGACGTGGGTCTCGAAAGAAGACCACGTCATATTACAATGGTGAACACTGGTAAACCGAATTGTTTATCGAAAGTAGTCTTTTGTGTCAGGAAATTGGTGTGTTACCACCAAGCAGAGCGTGCTCGTCACCAAGCGAGGTCGGCGAAATTTTGATCGGCTGGGTGCCTTGTTCCTCCAGCTCTTTTGGCTCACACGAGGGTCAAAATGGACACCTAATGTGTCTCCGGTCAGTCGTCCTAATGAAATTGGTGTTTAAATGGGATGCCTACCGAATTCGTCGCGTAAGCATTCTAAAATCAGTGTCAAACAATTGAACCAAAACGACTCCTAATCAGCATTCCGTGAAGTCAGCAAACACCTTAAGCTCAAGTTGGCGTGCCTAGAATTTGTTTCGTCTTTTGTGAACCCAAATTTTCCTAGCTCAGTAGAATAAAAGAAATTTTAAGGGCTTCCTAAAGCCCGACGGAGGCTAGTCCTCCGTCCCTAATCTGCGTTTCTGCTCAAGCTCAAACACGGCATGAGCGTTGAACGATCTACGATACTACAAATTTGAAAAGCATAATAGCAAAACCATTGAACAAGTCCCTATTTCGGTGGCATGCACGTTCAATGAATTTTTTACCGTGGTCGGCTCAGGAAAATTCGACGATCCTAAAACTCAAAAGAGGCAAGTCATGTAAAACCAGGACGACAAGCGTCCATTTTGTTGTGCCCTGCCTAAGACCACGGGGAATCAGAAAGACTTCGAATTGGTTGATCAGTCCTCACAGCGCTCTGCACGAGTGTACCCTAAATCGCCTAACATCTCATACGTCGGAACTCGGTATTAGTGATTGATTCCAGATAAGGTTGTGTGTAGCATTTCGGTGGGGACTTGGTGGGTGAGAGCCCGAACGAGAATGTTTCTTCCTAGGGGCGAGGGCGCGCTACATTCAGGAGGTAACTAAACGAACGACCTGTTACTCTTCAATTAACAGGGAAAATAAACCCCTGCTATCCCTAGACCTTCCTCATACTTACGAACGTTGATCCTTGGGGCAGCACCAGCTGAACCCCCTTCGCGAGGTATACACCTACGCGGAAATCTTTCGTCCATAGAGTCGATCCGAAGCAAAAGTGAAAAGCGAAAAACCAGAGCTACATGAAAACTATGAACAGAAAATAATGCGTCGTAGCCGGTCAGTAAAGTCGACCGAATTCCGCGCTGTCGAAGTCCAACTGATTCGACGAGTCGGCGCGTTGGTCGTCGCCTCAAAATTTTCGCTCATGTTGTGGGATGGCGATTTTGTCGCCGTCCTATCGTTGGCGATTGCTTGACGCCCACTTTTTTGGTTTCTTGTTCAGTGTCCAATTGGGGACACTTCCGGAAATTCAAATTTTGACGGCTACCGTAAGCCGTCGATGTCCTTAGAGATAGTCGGCTTCAATTAAATTTGCCGACATCAAATTTGAACCCTCCGAGTACTTGGAAGTTGACCATCTGCGATTTTCGTCCCAATTTTCTCATGAAATCTGAGCTTCCAGCAATTAGTGCCGGATGTTCGTTGAAATTTGAATCTTGTTTGTTCATTTTCCTGTCCCAGAGTGGCTGCGACATCCGGGACACTCGATCTCCAAAGATTTTGAATTTATTTGCTCGTTTTCCTTGGTGTAACCGCCAACTCGTCGTCCCACGTAACGACCAGCAATCAGCTGAAGCCCTAATTGTTTGGCGACCCCATCTGCTACGTCGCCTTTGTGGTTCGACCTGCCGCCCTCATAATTAAGCCAAATTTAACTTGGCAGATCACCCTCGTTCATGAGGACATCGTGAAACATCGAGAAAAATCGAGCTAATTTACGATTTTCATACGACTACCTATGTTTTAACGGCTCACCGGCGAGAACCGACGATGGGAAAACGTCCGTCTCGATGCCAGGGACGGGAAAACTCCGACGAGCTCCGAACCGGTCAGGGGCCCTACTCCAATTCCCATAGGGTTCGCGGGAGAACCCTAAAGCCACCTCCCGTTCGTCCTAATCGTCCGTATTTTGTCCGTCCGTAAAACTCTTAAATTTGTCGCTTTTTGTATGTGGTGTCCTTGTCCGTCCGATCTTATGTTGTGTCCTTATATACATACATATATATGCATATATGACACTTACATATAGATATAATATATATAAACATATATGTCTACACACATGGATACACATATACAAATACACACACTACACACAGTAGACATAGCGGCGTCCTGAGCGACAGAAAGGTCGCTCAGGATAAACACATATTTACAACACACCCGCAACAACAACAACAACACGACGACGAAGAAGAGCGACCAAAAACGGCGGATAGAGAGAGCGAGGACAAGAAGACAAAAGGACAACGAGGACACGAAGAGGGCGTGGGAAGGAAAACGGGACAATAGGGATCCCGGGGGGTTTTCGAGGGGCTGGGGTTAGATTCGGTCCCAGGACAAAGGATGGAGTCGAGAGTCGATCGGTACCAAACACGAGGGGGAAGGGCGTAATAGCGGGTCGGAACCCACCTATGGGTTCCGATGTATATAAGTATGGGGAGCTTTAGCGGGCTCTCCTGCGTTAACGGTTGGGTGGAGCGACGCCCGCCGGGTATCGTTGGACTCGCCGTCAAGCGGCGATTTGAATGAGGGGTGATATCGCTGCCGGAGCGGCAGGGGTAAAAATGGTACTACAATTGCAACGATTAGAGAGAGTAGCGGCTACGGTAGGGCCGCTTTCGCCGGCTGTGCCGGGTTAACGGGGCGGCGGGCGGAGACCCACGGGGTATTTTTGGGGACGTCTCGACGAGGCGAACACGACGAGGGACAGTTCGCCCATTTTAGAATTGAGTGGAAAATCTCGCAGTATCGGCGCCCACGGACAACAGAGATTTGGACACCTTTGGGTGACTACAGCGGGTCAGCGGGGATCCGAACGGGGGTTCGGTGCACGTCGTTGGACTCACTTAGTCACTATGAACGAAACGAGGGGTCGCATGCACAAGTTCAGAAATGGGGTGGGACAGCGAGGATGTCGGAAGGTGAGGCTTGCATCAGTCATATGTTGCAGCGAGGTAATAACAAAAAGGGCGAGTTTGCCTGAAATATACACAGTTACGTTCACGGCAGGCACAGGTGTTTTGAGATCGTACGTAATCGGCTAAGGGGCACGTACACACGCATATATACGGTATGTCATAAATATATGGAAAGTAATAATCCTGATTCTACTCCGGCAACCCAACTTAGCGTAAGTAGCGGTTGTCTATATACGTTACGAGCGAGGTTCAGGGACTGTCCTGGGCGATTTTGAATGTCCAATCATAATCCTCAAAATGTTCTACTTGCGTGCCCCGGTTATTCCCCGGATAATACCGCAGTAGACGGGTGCGGGCCATCACATTAACCCTGTATCTGTCATCCCTTGTAAGCTCGAAAGCTACCCTACGTGTAAATTTAGTGGGTTGCGAATTGTGATTTCTCTTGACCGTGGGTTAGTTAGTATACAGCTAAAACCACGTAAGTTTGATATTTTTGAGTTTTGTCTAAATAAACTTGTTAATTCGAACGTGCATCCAGGGGCCTCCTATTCCCGGACTGTCATAACCGTCAAAACTTTAGCATATAGTATCTGCTGGTTGGGTTTCAGCCTAATGCGGCGTTCACGTTATAATGTCCCCAACGTTTTGAACCTATGTCCACCACACAGGGTGTCTTAGACACTCCAAGTTTTAATAAATTTCTTCAAAGTTAGCTAGTAAAGCGTATTACAACTTCTCGAATGTATCAGACACACCGTGTCTTCTGGCTGTTTTATTGACAGTGTTCGAAATTATTTGAGCAATGTTCATGTGGGCTAGATACAAATATCGTAAATTTAGAAAAACTACACAGGACAGTTGACTAATAAACCGCATTAGCTACAGACGGTGTCCGTTATAGTTAATTCGCGCCAGATTGGTAGCTAAGAGTGTGTACGATACTGTCAAGAAAAAATGTAGTTGCTAGCGGTGTGCCGCACACCCTCGGTTATTGATTTAAAGTATGGGTGTCACCCTGAGTGTCTATACAGTAGGGTCGCGACTACAGGGACACAAAAGTTCCAAACAGCGCAGACTTTATAACGTGAATGCCGCATAATTTCCAGTTTCCATCGGTGTGGGACTCCATGTCCAGTTTTACGAATCGGTTTAGGCAGCGTAGTTTTCTCTAGTTCGTTCAACTCATAACACTCGTCCCGGTAAGAGTTTGGTGAGGCGAATCATGCAACGATACACGGCATACGTTACGACAATATTTTACAAAACAACTATGCAATACAGCAAGGCTTATGACATTTTTATAAGATACGACAAAGTTTATGACATTTTTGTAAACTACGACAAAGTTTATAACATTTTTATAAATTACGACAAAGTTGATAACATTGTAATAAATTACGGCAAAGATAATAACATTTTTATAAATTACGGCAAAGTTTATAACATCTTTATAAATTACGGCAAAGATTATAACATTTTTATAAATTACGACAAAGTTGATAACATTTTTATAAATTACGACAAAGATTATAACATTTTTACAAATTACGACAAAGTTTATTATTGAATAACCTTTGATATGGTATCACGTATTTCCACCACAATTTCCTAAAATAACCCTTAGCCATACTTAGTATTCCATTCGTTACCAAGATATAAGTGCCAACGGGTTTTCGCTACAATTTAAGGTGCTGGAATCATGAAGATGCTCGTAACGGGGCCGGAACGGACCTGTTACATACAGGCATCAAGTTGGCATTGTGTTAACATGTGCCAATGGCCTGTAATTTAAGTATATATTTATATTTATCAGTATTGCTTTTTGTTTATTTGCATTGTAATAAACGCTCTGTTTTTCTGTAGTAAACTATGTTTTCCCGTTATCGCAAATTTTCAGAAATTGTGCTCAGTATACTAAAGTGGTCTTGCTATATTTGAGGAAGAACAGTTCTGTGTAAAATACATAGCGACAAACAAATTCAGATGACGTAAAAGTAATGACGTTCCTTGGAGTTTATAACTGCTGTATCCCACAGTAAACGGTGCTAACTTCAAAACAACCCCTCTTTCCGCTGTTAATTTTAGACTTTCAACCATCACGAAAAGTCAGCACAATTTAACTTTTGCTTCATTAGCTTTTATACGTGGGGTACACTTGGTACATAGCATTTCAAAGTTTAAGCACCAGTCTTGTGTAAAACGAAATGTAAACCTCAGTACCTTAATGTATAGTCAGCAAGCGCTGATCTCCGTCAGCTTTACATTATTTGTATTGGTAACGGTGTAAGATTGCTGCTCTGTATAACCTATTGCCCTGCAGTTGTTCGTTTTCGTAAACAAATTATACTCCAAGATATGGGCCAAACCTTCCATCTCCTCGCACTTGCTACATAAGAGAGCTGCCACGTTGAAGGTTACGCGCTATATCTGTTGATTTTATTAACATTATGTTATCGTAAGGAGAGTACATAGTCATTAGGAAAATAATTGTGAGGATAATGTCTGCGGCCTAATTAAACCTCACCTGATGCAGGCCAGCAATCCAGACTGCCTAAGCAAAGTTGTTTAGCCTAAAGTCTTCGATGCTTTATGCTGTAAACTTAAAACCTGTTGGGTAACAGCCGCTCCTTATATACGCCTATCATTTTACAACTACGTCTTCATGCTGAGTTTACCTCATCTGCGCAAACCCAATGCTTTCACATTAACACATTTTATGTAATCTATGTATGTATCTGTAGTCATCATTTTGTTGAATATGTCGTTATGTAACAGCCCAACTTTATGAAAATGATAACACGCGTGGAAAGTATCAAAATTGCAAGGAAGGAAAGGAACGGACAACCGGATACCGGTGGAGTGTGACCTCCGTTTGTTATAATTGTGTCATGTTATTATTAATGTGAAATAAAATATCGTATTTTTGCGTATTGTTCTTGTAAGGTCATATTCCACCGCCCGAAGGTGTCCGAGATGATTTTGGCACCGAAAATGAAAAGAAGGTAACGGTTACGGGTGTCCGGTCGATCCTCGTATAAAAAAATTGATCGACATTATGCTTCGTTATAAACTGTTTTGCATATTATGTTATCGTTTATAAAGGACGGGTGTGCGCTCGCAGGAGCCAGGGACCAACGGATATTACAGAAATTTTTGGGGAGGGGTACGAAAAGACGGTCGTCCCGATTCTGAACCCAGCGCACAAACAGCAGAGTTACTGGGAAATACTTGGTATTTGTTATACTTGTAATGTGCATTATATATATGTAGTTATGGACTGTCTGGATCAGTGCAGAAATTTTGTACGAAGGCCGATCACGCTCATCCAAGCCAAAGTTTTCCGTCTAAAGAAAACGAAATTTCGGGTACAAATTTCCTAAGATAATATTTCAGGGTGTAGAGATAAAACTTCAATTTTTGGGTTTTCTACCAAACTTAAGGGAGCGGGGGTGACGAAACCATCTTAAGAACTCTCTAGGGGTGCCAAATTGTCCCAGCGGGTCAAAACATTTGGTTCCCCTAGATACTTACGGACCCCCGAACAGGCGTTTAAGCCCCCAATTTTCTAAGCCTAAAAGGACAACTAAAATAACCAAAACTCCCCGGTATTTGGAGCCCAGTACACTTATCGGGTCCCATCCTAATTATTTAGTCGAAAACCGGGCCGCTCACTCCCACGGGTCAGCTCAGGATCCTCTAAACCTAATCGGGACACTAAAATTTTGGGTTTCTTATGCCTAAATCGGCCTCTAACGGGCCTCTCGTGGGAGATGCGATTAAATTTTTGATTTCATCAACAGCTGGTCTGCCAGGGCATGATTCTGGTCCTAGCCGACCGCGTGGTGTCTTTCGTTCACGAGATATCGGCAAAAATGTGCCGATATCCCTATGAGCAAACGGCGCCCTGAGCGCCGTTATAACTTTCTCTAAAAATTTCGCCACGCCAACCAGCGCGAGGTTTGGTGTTGCTGGCACGTTTCGGCCACACGTGGCTGCTGGCGTTGTTTTCTGCATAGAGGCTACCAGGCGGCAATTGCTAAAGGCCAGCGTCTAATGTATTGTACGTCGTGCGTCTTTGTTTACGTTTAGTGTAGCCGTTATATGTGTATTATATAGCTTATTTTAAACTTTTAAATTTTAAACGTTCAGACAGTAGTTAGGGACATAAGGAAAACAGCGGAAAAAAGGGGGCTAGTAGCCGGTATAAAAGGAAACGGTACCCTTTTAAAATGGGACCAGTCGAGATCGTCACCAACAAATTTGGTCGGGGTTTTGGCGGTTGTCGCCATCTTGTTATTTTTCTTTTAGCTTGACTTTTCGGTCTTTTCGCCCGGGTGGGCTCTTCGGCATGCAGCCGTGTGGAAGAGGCCCGCCCGAGGCTTTTCGTTGTTTGATTTTCCTCAAACTTAGGACAAGAGACAGCCCTTGCGGGTGCTGGGATGTCCGTCGGATACCTCGCGCTCCCGTAAGTGTAGTGCCCACGCTGCGGACGGCGGGTTGAGCTTTTGCAAAATTAGGGTTAAAATCGCGACAAATTTATGAAAAAAAGGGGAAAACGTACCAGCGCTCGACTGGTTTCCCACTCCCTGGGGTGCAAGCATTGTTAGTGCCCAGGGGTGAATCGTGTAAAGTACATCTGGCGCGTGTCAGGTTGTAAAAAATTGGCACTTATTTTAAAAGCTGTTCATGTAGTCTTATTATTATCTTTATTATTACCTTTTATTGCCTATTATCTTTCGAATTACCTTGGTTTTTAATTGCATTTGAACGAAAAAAGTTTCTTATTAAATTATTAAATATTATTAAAATTATTAAATTTAAATTTTTGGTTAGGTGCTAGTTGGTTGTAACCCCTAGGACTCAAACGTTTTAAGGGAGCCGTCGTTCAAACTTTTGACTGCGGGAATTTGAAGCTTACAGTTGAAGTCGTGTTTGGCTCGGGTGGAGTCTTCGACTGCGGCCGCGTGGAAGAGGCCCGCCCGAGGCATCCCACAGAGTTTTAAAAATTTCCCGCTTAGGCATAGGAATAGGGGCAGCCCTGGCGGGTGCTGGGGTGTCCGTTGGATGCCTCGCGCCCTCGTAAGTGCTGCGCCCGCGTTTCTACGATTCGAGTAGGACAATTCAAAGGAAAATTTAGGGTGGTGCTACGAACGGTGGCAGAATTTATAGATCAACGTGAAGGTAAACTGAAGGCGCAGAGCTAAATAACAAATTTTGGGTTGAGGGTTCCGCGCTTCGAAAATAGCCCAATTGGAGTTCACAAGAATCATTTCGTCATCCAACGGGTTTGTGCAACAAAAAGGGGGACAAATTTCTATCGTTTTAGACTAATCGCTTCGGCATCGCTTGCGCCCAGGACCGCGCGCGTGGGCTCGGGTCCCGGCCCACCTTTGATGTAAATAATCTAATTGTCATATACACCCAAGTGGGTGATAATTACGTTTTGAGTGTGCGTATGTTATTGTCGTGTCGAAAAAAATTAACCCAAGGAATAAAAATTTTTGCGTGTGATTTTATTAGGCGAACTAGTTTGATTTAAATCAGGCGCTCTGTTGCAAGAAAATACTCGACCCCACTAAGGTGCTCAACGGTGTTTGATCTCGGCCCCGTGTCCTCCTCCAGCACACTGCCGCCATGATGCTCGCTCCCGTCATGCCGTTTTCCCGCTGCCCTATCCTCGCTACCCGCCCAAGTATCCGTATCGGCCTTGCTAGAATTGACTTTCTGCCACACCCGTCCCAAGTGTAGTGGCACAACTATGAACAAGCTGGCTTACCCGCAGCGTTCTCCAGCTCTGCTCGCGCCCGCACCCCGTTCGTCTCTCGTTAGCAACGAGTTTTGGCCCAAGTTTTTGAGCTTTAACACCAGTATCCATCCGTTTTCCCGAAGATATATGTTAGCCCGAGTAGGCTCAGCGTTGTCGGACTCTAAGTTGAACTAAGAGGACACAGCCTCATCTCAGCGTATTCGGACCCAAGGGTAACAGAATAGTCCTTGGATCCCCAAAATCTTTCTAAAATGGGCTCTACCGTTAGTGAATTTTGATCTTGGCATAGGGTATAGGGCCCAATAACAGAAAGTGAGGGAAAGACGGGTCAGCCTTATTACCTGTGAGCAGGCTTAGGGGATGACCCTCCCTCAGGGGGACCTCCATACCATTAGACATGTGGGCCGTCCTAGGGGCCAGGCCGAACACTCTGGTGAACCCGCCGGCGGCCTGCTAAGCTAAGCAGTTCCCATCGGTCAGACCGGGTTCCACCAGGGAATCGTGTAAGCCGGGGTTGTCCGGACACCACAGTAAAAATTCAGAGTGGTCCAGTTGGGATCTCTTAGGGTCGGAACTGGTCCTAGTACAGTTACACATACGATTTCTGCGCTATAAATAGTATCTCCTTTGACTACCAAGGACGTATTACAACGTCAACGGCTGGCTGTTTTGAAAAGCTACACAGTCACGGCAGACTTGTATATATGTCCGTTCAGCTACGTTACCAGTCAGTACGTCTGTACACCAGTCAGTTAAAAATTTCAACTTTTGCAGCGGTAATACGCGTCACTGGCACACGATCGACTTCATATCCGTGCGCTTTTCGGTCTGGAATAATGTTAAGTATATTTATGGTGCTGTGCAAATTGTTGTTTCGAAAAATTAAACAGATTCCTAGAGTTTGTTATTTATGTTCCTTGATCTGCGAAAGTTAGGACGGAACCACGGATAAAGAAAGACATAGGTATAAGGTTTTTCTAAGGTAACGATTGCATTTAGTGCAGTTATAGATCAGTTTCTTGGAGTAGGGCAGCCATCATACAATTTAAACTTAAAGTCATCTCGTATTATTTATGACCGTGCTAGTTCGTCGAATTACTGATTGTACCGCAAAAAATTTGGTTAACATATATATACGACTAATGACTACGACAATATTCAGTTGATTGTAGGTTTTGGTCATACAAGGGCGAGCTTCGGTGTTCCAGCGGAAATAGCGAGTACATCGGGGGAGATTAGTGGAAAGATGTCGCAGGGGGATTTGTGCGCCTCCCGGTAGTGTTCTCGGTCGACTTCTGAGCACGTAAAGGGGGATAAGTTTTGTTGAGATTTTTAGGAGTCAAAATCTCTAGTCAAAAGTTTCACTCGATTTTGGACAATTTTCCACGTTTTTATCAATTTTTCAACAATTTATGATAATTTTGCCTAGTTTCCCCCATGTTCTCTCGATTTTTCCAAAATTTTCCGTATGTCCAGCGTTTGTGTCTTTGTGAAGGGGTAAAATGTGGGGCGGTTCAGAGTATCATGGATATCAATTTTCCTCCCAGTGTTAGCGACCATGCCCTAATGAGGCGTGCGAGCTTCAGGGAGATAATACCCTTCCCATCTATGACCATCTATGGTTTTAATCATGGGCCGAAATACTTTCTCTCTGAGCTTCAAAATTTGTTATTTATTTATTTCTTCGCAAATTACATAGCAATCTGGCGCTTTAGTTGACGGTGGCTCCATAGGCTGCTAAAGGTCCCTTGAGTTCCAAAACTACGAAACCTCCGTTTCCAGGCCGAACATTTAATTTTACATAATTTTATTTATTAAACGCCCCTATCCCCTAAGTTACTTTCTTCCTTGTTTTAATCTTAAATTTTTTTTAATCCTTAGCTAATTTGCATAAAATCACGTGTTTTTTAGGTAACATAAATTGATTTTGTTTTACTTCTGATATTATGTTGGAGACTCGTTGTGGTGAGGTGTACACGCTGATTACTAATTTTTATTACTTTTCCTTTGCTCTTCCACTACCTGGCTAATAGAACACGTATTTGGAGAGTTAATATTGAGTCGGGTTTCCTTTTATAGTTGGTAGCGTAGCGGCTTTCTTGTGCTTTTGAATTACTTTTGATTTTATTCTGTCTTTAGTAGGCAGCAGTCTAAGTGCGTAAAGAACTGCGCGAGTCCTGGTTTATGGATTTCGACTTGTGAACTTGAATATTATGGCTAATGTGTAGTACCACATGGCGAATCTTAAAGAACAGAAATATCGATAAGTATTTGATTGCCGAAATGTTATATAGACTTAGTAATAGTATCTTTATTTTAAGTGTTTAGTGGCATATAATCTAGTGGAAGAGTGGTATACTAATAGGTAAACTATTAGTTTACCTATTGAGGAAGCGCTTTGTTGACTCTGCGTTGGCAGCTTCTAGAGAGGCATTTCTCGCACACCGCGAGGATTCGGGAATGCCCGCTGATGTCATTGGCGAGGCCGGCAGGGATCTGAGCGCAGTGGTAATGCCCCCAACCGTCACAGGCGAAGCAGTCGTCGCCAGCATCCAGTTCGCAGTATTTGGGTTGACGGGCGGGTCAGAGATGAGCATCGGGTTGCTGATGCAACGTTGGAGGCGAATGGATCTTTGGAAACGTTAATTAGATTGATGTCAACTTTTGGGCAGGTCCAATCTTGTATTTTCTCTCCCTAGGAGACGAAAATATAATCTAGTAGAAGAGTGGTATACCAATAGGTAAACTATTAGTTTACTTATTGAGGAAGTGCTTTGTTGACTCTGCGTTGGCAGCTTCTAGAGAGGCATTTCTCGCACACCGCGAGGATTCGGGAATGCCCGCTGATGTCATTGGCGAGGCCGGCAGGGATCTGAGCGCAGTGGTAATGCCCCCAACCGTCACAGGCGAAGCAGTCGTCGCCAGCATCCAGTTCGCAGTATTTGGGTTGACGGGCGGGTCAGAGATGGGCATCGGGTTGCTGATGCAACGCTGGAAGCGAATGGATATTTGGAAACGTTAATTAGATTGATGTCAACTTTTGGGCAGGTCCAATCTTGTATTTTCCCTCCCTAGGAGACTATATTCCAGCAGAGACTTTACCACTGAAAACAACAATTTCCTTACCCTCACCAGGGGGATAGTCATTCTTCCCGAGGGGTGAATTCTATATTCTCTTCCAGAAGGGGATTTTTACCCATTTATGGGATGGAGACCTACATTGCTTCCTATTTCGGGTATATTACTCCCTAACCTTAATATACAAACTAAAATTCACAATTCCACAAGTTTCCATATTGCTACTTAAATGGCAAATTTATCTACAATTTATATCTCTCTCCTCCGGGGAATATATCTGCTCCCAGGGAGAGTGAATTCTATATCATCATCTGGGAGATGATATCTATCCAAATCCCATAAGGGAACCTTTACTTCCTTCCCAATTTATATAAATATTGCTCTTTACAATTGGTTTAAAATCAAAGCTTAACAAAATCCAACAGTTTCATTTTAATACTAAGTTTGTTATAATTTCTAAACCCTCTGAGGGGGGTGGTGGTAATACCTTCTCGGGTAGGACGGCACCTAGCCACACCATGGGTAACCACCTTATTTTGGCTCCTATTTCGGGATACGGTACCTCTAAAACCTAACGCAACCCCCAAATCCTGCATAAAATATAACATTTTCATTTAAATATCGGAATTATTACAAATTCCTAAGTTTCCTTAAACTCTACCGTAGTACCGGGGTATATTTCATATTCTCCTTGGGTTAAGAGGTCCTAGTCTCACTATTATTCCATTATTATACACTTGTGGACCCTCCTAATGTCTGTCTCTATTCCCCAACTAAAATATTCCAAAATTTATCTTTTTCTAGTTTCCTAAACCTCTTAAATTACCAAACGGGGCTCCACTAACTTATTCTCATCAAAACATTTACTTAATCCCTACAGACACCCTATATACCCCTACTTCTAGCCCAAAAAAGTCACTAAATTTTACCCAAAATTGTATAAGTTTAGTAGTGAATAAATAATTTCATAATTATTATTAAATAAATTTAAAATACGCTCTGTGCCGTGACATAGCTAATCTGTTGGCTTGAGAAATGTATCGACGATGAACGACATTACGTGTAATATTATTATGCTATTTCGGGTTGGTGTTTTTCGTGGTTTTAATTGTTCGTTTATATTTTCTGTCGATTTTCTGTAGTTATGTATATCATATCGTATTACAAAATTTTACTTATTAACTTTTACTTATTAATTTGTAATTAACTAATAATGGTTACTAATCAATAAATATTGTTACAATTTGCTCATATAACCAGTCGTAGTGGAACTACATTTTTTGAGTGGAGTGACGGCATTAGTAATATTTTAAAATGTCAGAGTTGCTACTCGCCATACCTGAAAACCCCAGGCCGTTAAAACGACTCTACGACTAATAATTAAGCTATTATGAGCTTAATTAGCGTGTTAATTAGCTAATTAGCTTAATTAATGATAAAATTGGCAAGTTGCCAAACTTCTAAAATATCATGCGCACATCCTCACATGATAAGCTTTCAAACAAAAAAGTTTTTTGAAATAGGTTCAGTGGTTCTTGAGATCCATGAAAGACTAAAGGACGAACGGACATCGACTTTTTTGCTCCCAGACAGAAAATAAAAACGCTTCGCTTGGCGACCTCGCTCCGCTCAATAATCATACTTTAGTAATAATGTTAATTCACCTGCGCGCCCCATACTTATCGTTCGTACATTGTTGAAAAAAAATCGTCGGTTGATGAGGCGATAAGACCCATTTGTTACGGCCTGAAAACAGAGACACAGCGACAGAGCACTGTCATATTTCCGGTAAACATCCGGAAACGTGGAGCAAACGTTTGAAGGAGGCAACCGTTGGGGCCTCTATCACAAACAGAGGCAGGCTATTCCATGCGCTAACAACACGGTGACTAAAAAAGTGGAGCCTTTTTAGAGATTTGGGTGTGTTTGGAGGTTTTATCTTGTACCGATGGCCGCGCGTGTCCGGGTTTCCAAGCACGAATAATTGTTGAAACGGAAAATCGATTTTGTTCGTCGTAATTTGATATAGGAGGATGAGGTCAGCGCGTAGGCGACGTGTTTCCAATGTTTGAAGTTGAAGATACTTAAGACGATTTTCATAGCTAAGATGCCGGATACTCGGCAGCAGCTTTGCGACGCGTCGTTGAACACCTTCTAAAAACTCGATATCTTTGCGAAAGTAGGGCGACCACACCGGTGTTGCAAATTCTAGATAAGGACGTATAAGCGAGCGATGAAGAGACAATAAATATGTTTTAGTAAGGTATTTTATATGGCGTTTAATAATGCCGTACATTTTGTTGCCTGCGGTTGCTGCTTTTAGACATTGTTCGTCCCACTTTAAGTTGCATTTAACCATAACTCCTAAGTCTCGTATGGTGTCGACTCGCTGGAGAATTTCATTATCGAGAGTATAGTCGTTCATTATAGTATTATCTCCAAAGTGTAGTACGGACGACTTATTTACGTTGAAATACATAGCGTTACTAAGAGACCATTGGTGTATCATGTTTAGCGTTTGTTGCAGTTTGTTAGCGTTGTCGTGTTCTGAGGATGATGTGATATTTTTCGCAAAAATTTTCATATCATCAGCGAATTTCAGAATTTTAACATCGCCAACTATGCATTCGTCGACATCATTTACATACATCAAAAATAAATAGGGTCCTGCGACAGAGCCTTGCGGAACCCCACTGGTTACGTCTGCTGGTCCGGAACGACAGCCTCTGTACACTACACGTTGTGATCTGCCTCGTAGAAAACTTTCAAACCATTTAATAGCCTTAGTTGTTAGTTGGAATGTCGACAGTTTTTGTATCAAACGTGAGTGGCTGACTGAGTCGAAAGCCTTTTTAAAGTCAAGATAAACACAATCAATAGAGTGGCCATCATTGAGAGTTCTGCTCAAGTAGTTCACAAAAAGAATTAGCTGAGTGGAGCAATATTTTCCTTTCAAAAACCCAAATTGAGTCTTGTTAAGCAAATCGTTAGAGGTGAAGTGGGTGCATACAACATCGCAGATTATTTGTTCCATGATTTTGCAACATTTACACGTTAAGCTGATAAGTCTGTAGTTAGCAACATCAGAAGTGTCACCGTGCTTGTGAAGAGGAACTATGTCAGCTATTAACCAATCAGCCGGTAAGATTCCTGTACGGTATGATGACTCAAAAATTATGCGCAGGGGTTCAGATAATACAGTAGCCATGTTTTTAAGAGCTAGATTTGGAATACCATCTGGTCCGATACCTTTTCTAGGATCTATGTCACTTAATTTCTTAAAAATTGTTCTAATTGTAAAGTCGACTTCGTGCATGGTTGAACGGTGTTCCGTGGAATAACCTGAAGCGTTACCAGGTGGTACAAAAACAGAAGCAAAGAAAGTGTTGAACTCATCAGCGATTTCATCAGATCAGGGTCGTCGCAAACTCTATTATTAGAAGGCCATCTAATGCATATGCTACCACAAGGATTTTTACGATTGCGATTTGTGTACGCAAAGAAGGATTTGGGGTCTGTTTTTATATTTGTAGCTAGTCTGAGTTCAAAGGTTCGAATATCGGTTTCGCACATTATATCGCATTCCGTTATCTTTGCTTGATAGTTAAACCAAGACGCCAGTGTGTTACGTCTTTTAAATTTTCTGTAGGCGTTTCTTTTACATAGCAGTGTTCGCAAGGTACGAAAGGTTGCCCATATTGGTTTAGAAATGTACTGTGAAGAAGAGGTATTTAGTTGGCATAGTTCGCTGGAGCACAAACATTAGTGTTGACTTGAATAAATTCCACATATCATCTACAGTCTCACTCTGGCGGAGGGTGTTTGTGATATTAATAGCGGTAAACATTTGACATGCCGATTCCCATTGTGCTCGCGTGGCACGGTGGACTCAAAGTTGTGTGCGTCTGGGTGCCTTTCGATAGCGTGTGTTCCACTGAAGTTTAAATGCTATTATATTGTGGTCAGTAGTACTAGTTAGCGGGGGCTCAATAGTTAGTTCAATAATATCATCCGAATGGTAAGTAAAGACAAGGTCCAAGCAATTTTCTTGCCGCGTGTTTTCGTGAACATGCTGGTGTAGTCCACCGTCAAGCACTGCCAGAACAAATTTATTACACCTTGGTGGCCATATAAGGTTTTTCCAATCGATATCAGGATGGTTGAAGTCACCTGCAATGCATGCTTCGGAGTATTCCGTCAAGAGTTCATGGCAGAACAATGAGTGTATTGGATTATCAGTTGCTTGACTAGTGTTAGGAGGCCGGTATATGCAGCATAACAAACAATTTTCTTGTGATGTCGCCTTTATGGAACACATTACCGCTTCACATTCGATCTCAGGCGGTAGGGCTGCAGATATGGGGTTTAAAGCGGACTTCACATAAATAGCCACACCCCCACCTTTTTGATTTGGGCGATCATAGAGGAAAAGACAATAGTTTTTAAGAGATATTTCCCAGTCACCAAACGTTGCTTTGCTCCACGTTTCCGTTATAAATAAAATGTCGGGATTTTTATCAAACACAAACAATTCTAAGTTATTTAATTTATTCATTAAGCTTCTTGAGTTTATCAAACATGCTTTAAGAAAATTTAGATTACCATAGCGCGAGTCGTGAGTTATAGTGTGTTCGTTGTTCATTCTGTTGTTAGTAGTCAGTAACGAAACGTTAGAGGCAAAAGATGACAAATTTGAATAATAACAAGAATCATTAAAATTATTAGCAAAATAAGAGTATATACTTATTTACAGATCCACGTGGTACTGAACTGCTGTCAGCAGTATTACAACAGGAAATAACATGAGAATATATTTTGCAAACAGGAGAGTTTGTGTTAGTTTTTGACGAAACATTGTTTTGAGATGTCATGCTTGCCCGTCCCCCGAAACTACAGGCTCAGCATTTGTTATAGCCGGTGTTATTACACCTAAACGCTGGTGAGCTTTTGGGCGATTCGCTCTCATTTGTTTATCAACTACTCGTTGGGCTGGAGTACGGTCAGGATTTATATAGAGACGATGGAACTTGTGACCTTCGTCTACAGCTCGCAGAGATTTTGCCTTGGATAGAATACCGGCCTGTTGATCATGACTTTCCAAGACTACCTTGATCAATCTAGGTTTGAGTTGAGGAATTCCATTGTTGCTCTCATGGGGCTGACAGTGCAAGCCTATCCTGTATGCTGCTTTCACTCCATATTGTAAGCCCGGACATACTAAATCTGTAGCTTCTTTAACCGCATTGAGGTCACTAGATTTTCCTACTGCTGCATCATTACTCAGGTTCTCCGGCAATCCCGCAAAAATCAGGTTGTTTTTGGGTCTACCCTGATCTTCTAATTCTGCAACAACTTGAGTCAGTAGTCCGCTGTCTGTGTTTGGATTTGGGGTTATTCCGTGGTTTCTGCGTCCGCTCATGGAAATTGGCTGAGCTGGTATATTAGACAAACCGTCATCTTCTACAGTTTCTGTTACGTTAATCGTCGCTGGAATGGAATTTATTTTAGCCATAATCGAATCAATACATCCCATCATGTTATTTTGATTTTTGACCATCTCGTCAAACTTCGCACTCAATGATTTAACTGTTTTTAAATCATCATCTACATGAGAGTTGCATTTGGAGCAGTAAAAGCGTACCGCAGAGTTTTCTCGGTTGAGACAATCGTGTTGTGTCGAACTGATATCGCTGCACGTACGATGGAGGTGTTCTCCACATAGAGCGCATTGCAGGAACACATCGCCATTGTCAACACGTATTAATGTTTTGCAAACCGCACATTGTGGGTTGTTGGGAGTAGTTGAGATTGACCATTTGCGCGATATAACCATGATATGTCGCTTATCAATAGTATTTATATAAATCTGAATGAATAGTATTATCTTACTGTATATCTATTATCTTATTATCTATATCTTATCAATAGTATTTATATAAATCTGAATGAATCTTAGTATTGTACTTAATACAGTGTATATACTTATTTTTTGGTAATTTTGGTAACAGTGTTGGAGGTTGTGAGATGCCAATGCGGATGGATGAAATTTAATGCGCTTTCATCAGTGCTTTGCATAGAACGTTCTAGATGAACATCAAAGGTAAGATCTACAAGGCTTGTGTTAGGTCAGCAATGGTGTATGGTGCCGAAACGTGGTGTATAAGAACTACTGAGGTGGAAATTATGAGAAGAACGTTACGAGCGATGATTAGGAGAATGTGTGGGGTTAAACTTGTTGATAGGGAGAACACCAAAGAGTTGATGGAACGCTTAGGCCTGAGAGAGAACATCGTGGAGGAAATGAAATGGAGCGCTCTGAGACGGGAGGGGGATGTGCTGAGAAGGGACGATCAAGAGCCACTGGCGACGGCATGGACACTGGGGGTGGATGGTAGAAGGGAAAGAGGAAGACCTATGATGACGTGGAAAGAGATGGTGCTGCGTGACTGCCAGAGAGTTGGGCTTAATGTCCAAGATGCAACAGATCGCAAAAAGTGGAGAAATGCGGTGAAGTCTTAGGGTGACCGTCATTGACCTCTTGGAAAAGAGAAAACACGGACGTTAATAAATGATGATGATGTTCCTTATTAGACTTAGTTTTGTACCCAATTTTGTGACTGTGAATGGTTTTATATTTTCCGACGTTCTAGTTTTTCTTCTTCGGTTCGTGATATTATGGTTAAGCGACATATTTCCTCCACATCAGAAGATATACGTAGACCCGTATCTTCCTGTAAGGCAGAATCATAGTGACTCTACAGGAGGTTGTCTGCGACATTTTTCTGGATCCTTGCCGAGGTGGCGGGATTGCCAGGCAAAGTAAGATCTGGCAGAGTGGTAATGGCTGACGGCAGCCCATTCCTAAACGGGAACCTATGGGTGGGATTGGTCCTTCCACCTTTCCGGCACCTTTTCACCACCCGTTGGTAGCCAGGCTGTCTTCCATGGGCTGCTCTGTCGTCGAAGGCTGTGACATTGTTAACATGCTGTAGGGTGAGACATAGTTACTGGAACTATGTATTCGCGCAAGCCTAGCCTAGGGGTTGTCCAATGCACAGGCCGGGGAAATTTTACGCTAAGGGGACTTGGCAGTTATGGTCCAACACCCGCGTTCTATTTAGGGGAAATCCTGTGTCACTTGTCCCACTAACAGTAACAAATAAATTGCTTTAGGTATTTCAGGGCTAGACCTCTACGATTTTTTCAGGTAGCTGCGACTTTGGGTACATGTATCCTATAATGCATGATCGTGTTAAATTGTCGCAAAGGTTATGTGGAAGGATATCAATTGTTACTATCTATAGTGCATGTATGCAGGTCATAATTATGCCCCAATATCTTTGTTATTTGCTGTTAGTCCCATACCGAGTGCATAATGCTAGTTTGCTGTTAAGTTTTTCTTTTATATAATCCGTTATTTGCTAACGATACTGCCGTGTATTTTTCGAGCTTTCAAGCTAAAATTTGGTGTTAAAATTTTTACGAAAAATCTTTGTTATGGATCCTATACGGGCCGATATTGTTGCTTAATTGGTCAAACTCGGGTGCGCATGAGATGCACCAAATCCGCGTTTAGCTGTAATTTGTTTTAAATTGGCGAGTGCTAGGGCATTCCTATTACATATTCTATTGCAGTTCGCCAATCCAGGTAGTTTATTTGCCAACTCTGTATTGCGAAATAAATACCTTATCCTAGCATATCAAGCTAATGGTACTGGTTACTAAGCTCTGTTTTCGTTCCCTAAAGACACTGCAAAGTCACCAGAACTAAAGGCGTATTAATCCCATTTACTCACTAATCACGCCACATATTCATAGAAATTTAACAGGGTCTATTTCTACCTATTCCCTAGTTTAATTTGTATCCCTATATGCAATTAGTCTGTTTTATTTTATTTTAGGCAACCTGTATGAATTTTTAACTCTAGTGTTCTGGTGCAATTTCCTCACGGCTATTTTATGTTTATCTCAGGTAAAGCGCAGACGTTTGTTTTGTGTAGTAGTTAATCGCCAATGTTAAAGGTAGTTCCAATGTATATGGACGAAGCCTAAAAGTCTTATGGAAAGTCCAGTTCAGCTCCAGTCTGTGCCTCAACTCTGGCCGCTTGCCGAGCTGAGACAGAGCTTGGATGCCTTAAGAACTACTAGAGTTCTTTCCGGCCCGTGTTAGAAGTGACTGCCGCTAGCAATAAACATTCATAGTTCAATTTTTCGATTTTATTTTGCGAAATTTATGCAAACTTTACTCAATAAATACTACGGGACTGTTACACGAACTTTCCATCGTAGTGATATTTTACATGAAGATTTTTTAAATAAAAAAACCCAGAACTCGTATTCACGAGCACGTTCTGGTGGGACCTAAACATAGCTGTATACTAACCTACACGGACGCAACCTAAATTTTCATGAGAAATTTCTAAATAACTTAGTGAGAGGTGCGGATTTGTTTACTCGAACTAGCTGTAGCTTAGCGGTATTTCAAAATCTTAACGTCAGTTAGTAAACTTGTAACGCTAGCTTTTCTTTCGAACTCAGTAAACTTTACATAAAGTTGTTACCGTTACCACTATTCAGTTCACTGTAAACTTTTGTCCCTTAAATCATACTTCAAATTTCATGCGTTTTTAATAATAAATAATTCTACACAAATTTTTACGTTTTAATCAAAAGTCAATTTCTTTTTAAGAACTATTGCCGCTATATCCATGCTCGTTATTCGAACTCGCCATGGTACAAACACTGTTGGCATGATTAGCCGAATTCGCCAACAGCAACCAAAGTTCACATGTGTTGCTAAAATTTGGTTAATGTTTAATCAACCATGGCTGAAGGGTGCCGAGTGAACAAAATCAAACCATGACTACCTATTCCTAGCGCTAGAGTTACATAGTTTGCTATCACCTTCTAAATTTTCCATCAAGTAATATTTTAGATATTCCCACTGCCACTTTTCAATTATAAATGCAAATTCTCCAATTCCCTTGTTTACGTGGTTTTGAAATTCTTGCTGTCGTCAGTTATCCGAACACGCTGCAGCATGGTATGATTGAAAACAAGGGACACCTATAATAATATATTTACTTCCACACAAATTTCAGTAGTAGCATATAGATGCACTTCAAATGTATTGTAATTTCTCACATAGTTTATACTTAGTCAATCCGTCCCAGATAAGAACATTTACTTTTCACTTACTTTAAAATCTTAGTGTTAATTTAGTTTAGTTAATTTAGATTCACACGACCAATCTACTTTGTTAGTTTATTTATTCATCAGCTGTTCCAACACATGCCAAACCTAACCACAGCACCTCTGCCCGAAGCAATGACATGTCTACCCCTGAACTCGCGCACTCTTATTCTTTGGTAAAGGGTATCTCCGACCGCTGGTGGACCGGTCCATCTCTTTGGTGGCTCCTTTCCCTTATTCTTGATTTTACCTCTATTTTGGGTATTACACGAACTCGCTTTGTATTTCCACCCCTTCCCATTGGCCACCATTGAGGATGTTGGCTGACGTTTTGGTAGAAACGCGCCACGGAGAAGGTCGATAATCCCACAGTATATGTTTAATTTCAACTATATTTCAGCTCTTAATGTTGTTGGGCTAAAACCGTTTAAACTAGAATTGGTAAATATATGGTGAATGGTGGTAAAAATTAAATTGGGAAAATATAAGAAGTATTACTTTTACAATTGATTTTTCGCATCTAATCACTAGACAGCCTGAATGTTTTGGCAGCAAAACCTCATTTCACCTCTACTTATCAGCCTGTGTGGTCGCAGTACACGGAAGTCGATAAGTGGGTTGCACCCGTCCATAGGAAACTATTGTTTGCAAAGTCGTTGTAAATAGGTTGCACCGGTCCCTGAGAAACCATTGTCTGCAAACCACTGCAGCTACTGTATATAGCAAATAAATTAAAATTGCGAACAGTGGAACCACCACGACCGGACGTGGAATTGGGCCTGACGATTCTTGCGTCCGTTGTCAAAATCGCTCAGAACCATCTGGTTCTGGTGAGTGGACTCAACTCGTTTTTTCGTTGGAATATTTTGTAAAATTTATGTTTCGAACCATCAATCTACTAGTCCAGCTGTTACGTGTTATTTTCATGTGTTAGTTGGGCACAATTATTTAATTGCAACAGTGCTAATAAGTTATAATAGGTGTATTTTGATATTTGTTACCTCTGTTTACGCTCAACATAGAACCCCGAATTTTTTGAAAGAACCCCGAAAATTGATCCGAGGTCTCAGCGGCCAGTCTGTATCCGAGCAATTGCTTCGAGATAGCTCAACCAACGTTTAGTTAATGTGATGTTCACTAGAGCGTTGCATTCACTGTTCACCAAAAATATGTTGAAAAATGGCAAAATGGGGGTGAAATTGACAAAAATGATTCCTCTGAGGTTGGGCGGGAGGAATTGGTCAACGTTTTCAGCACCACCTGGAGAACCTCCCCAAGGCCTTTACGCCACCGACCCCGTCTACCCCCTGAGACCTCGGAGCGTCAAAACGTATGGTCCACAATTTAAATGTTTTGTCAGTACTGATGATGATTATTAACAATGTTTGAAATGATATTTGCAAAATTTTTTAAATTACGTACAACTTTAGAGCGATGTAAAGAGTTAGAAACGTGTGTTTATCCCAATATCGCCACGTTCTTGCCATTAGTCGCAGCACATTGTGGGCGGCGGCAGTGACACGAGCACAATGAGCAGACGCCTTAAGATTGTCAGAAACTATCACTCCAAGGTCTGAGACAGATTGCTGAACGAGGAGCAAAATGTTGTTCAGAGTGTAAGACTCATTTGTATTATGACAGCCGAAGTCCATAACTGCAAATTTTGTAACGTTGAACTCTGACAACCATAGCTTTGACCATTCCCAAATTGATGCAAGATCACCTTCTAGACCCATACTGTCAATCGAATGAATACCCGATGGATACGTCGCATTAGTTTTGTGTCGTCCGCGAACATCCATACCTCGCTGAACACGTTGTCGTTTAGATCATTGATATAGAAAAGAAACAGAACAGAACCGATGACAGACCCTTGTGGAACTCCAGACAACACAGGGTAGGATTCGACGTATAGCCATTGATTACTACACATTGCGTTTGAGGAAAGCTCCAAACCAATCAAGTAACGGTTGGTCAATCCCATACCTACTTCATTTCTGCAGGAGGTGTTTGTGTGGTACGCGATCAAAAGCTTTCTTAAAGTCAAGTTAAACGACGTCAGCCGAATCACCGTCGTCAATTATAGAAGTCAAAGAGTTTAAGTAGTCAAGGAGTTGTAATTCGGTGGACTTTTTGGCAACGAATCGATACTGCGACTTATTCCAAAGCTTTCGTTCAACGGAAAACGCTACTAATTGTTGCGAATGATTCGTTCCATCACCTTGCATACACATGAAGTTAAGCTTATTGGACGGAAATTACTAGCTTTGTGCTTTGAACCGCTTTTATGTATAGGGATGACCACTGCATGAAGCCAAACTGCAGGTACTAGACAGTTTCAAAGCGATAATCGAAAGTGGTGGCTGAGATATGGTGACAAGACTTCGGCGCATTGTTGCAGTGTGTAGTTGTTGATTGCATCTGGGCCAGCAGCTCCGGTAGTTTTCATTTTCTTTATTGTCTGTATGATTTCGTCACATGTAAAGTCAACCGTAGTTAAACGGTCGTTTGTTTTGTAGAAAAACTCAGGTAGATTATCAGTCTCCTCGCGAACGAAGACAGAGGAGAAGAATTCATTTAACAATGTAGCTGATTCACTTTCATTGTTTGCAAACGACCCGTCAGGTCTGCATATCGGGCCAACGATCGTATGGGTTCGTTGATTGGCGTTTGCGTATTTCCAGAAAGATTTAGGGTCTGTTTTTATATTGCTTACCAGCTTCTTTTCATATTGCCATATTGCTCGATTTGTTACCACAACTAGTTCGCTGCAAAGAAGTTTGTACCTTTGCTCAGCTGCAGCAGAGTATGTTCGTTGGTATATACGCTTTCAATGCATTCTGGCGGCGGCGCTCGACATCACGCATAGCACTGTTCGTCCATGGCGCACGACTTGCCTTACGTTCGTGTAGATGAGGGGCACACTCTAAAATAGCATGCTGTATTGCAGCTAGTGTGTTATCCTATACAATTGTCGTGTCGAAATTTTTTAGTGTTTCTCTAGACTCAACGATATCCGAAATGCAACGTCGGGCCCGATCCCAGTCGGTACGCCAATAGTTACCTTACGACACGCTGGCGGCTTTCTCACCACAACGGTATAAAGACATAGTTCAAATACTACCATGAAGTGATCACTATTGCCGAGGCCAGGTTCTTCACGCACGTTATGTATATACCATGTGATCTTCATTTGAGAAGACTAAATCAAAAGTCACCGTTTGGCGTGTCGGCACTGCAACATGCTGAACCAGACCAGTATCGTTTATAGATGACACGAAGTTGTCGCACTGTGTAGGCCATGTTCCGTTGATCCAATCGATGTCCCGAAAGTTAAAGTCACCTAAAACTAATATATGTGAGGTGGTGCTTGAGTATTTTCGAAGAATATTGTACAGACGTAAGTTTTGTTCACTGCTGTTTGTCGGAGAACGATATATGCAAAGTGTGGTTAAAGCATCGCCACGTCGAAGAGCTATGTTTGCGGCAATTATATCGTCGTAACCCTCGGTGTCCACAACTTTAGTTGGTGTTGGCGTGAGGGAATTTGCGATGTATAAAATGACGCCGCCACCAAGGCAAGTGGAGCGGTCAGCGCGAAACATAGAAAAGCCAGGTAAACTCAGCATGACATCGGAGATACCCATCCGGCCCCACGACTCACACACTGCCACAACGTCCAGGTTGCTGGTTGATACATAAGCTTTAAGTAAATGCAACTTGTTGACTATTCTTCTGGCATTAAATAAAACACAGTTAAGCATACTAGGTTGATAATTTAAATTGGTACAAAAATAATTACGATTAGATGAAATGCTTCGCTTTTACAGCCAATGTCGGCTCGACCTTGAAACAAAGCATGATGTGTAAAAACATTTGATACATTTGTGTGAAACAAAGCATATTGTGTAAAAACATTAGATGTGTTAACAGGTAAACCAAAAGAAACATAGTAAGAAGGCTCTGTTGTCATCACTGATCTAAAGGGACCGGATTGGCTTCTACCTTGTCACTGGTTACCACGCTTGACCTGGGGACATAATCTTTAGCCCCTATTACCAGACGCCCGTTTCGAACAGAAGCAACCTTATTTGCTTGGCTTGATTTCCTATGATTAGCAAGCAGCTATTTCTCAGCAGCGATTTGGTTTTTGGTTAGGTCGTCCTGAATACTAACTTTCTCATATTTTGAATTTTTCAACAACAAAGTTTTGGACAAAACACGAGCTTTTTGTTCAGCGGTAGCAAAATTTATTTACATTGGCCGAGGACGTGGCCCCTGCTTCTTGCGTATATGAGGAACCACTTTAACCTGGATATCGACTCGCCGGTTCCGGTCTGGAGCTTCATTGTTTTTAGAAGATCCTCAACGGTTTCAGTGTCATGTGCCTTTCTGTCCAATCCGTTTTCACCTGATGGTTCCTTAAGCCAAAACACCATAAGATTTCGCTTACGATATTCGATCTCTCTCAGCTCTTTCACCAGGTCGACACCAGTTAGTCCGACCGCGCTGGTGTTCTTGGCTACGGATGATTCAAGCTTTTCGACTCGCTGCGTTAAAGCTTCGATCTTGTGTTCACATTGAGCAGCGGCGTTTAAGATACCTCGAACTTTTGGTGAACAATGCGAGCAATCCCATGAAACTTGATTATTGCTTTTTGCTAGCTCACCTGCTGGAGCTGCTGATACGCCGGCACACTTTCGATGAAAGGTACGGCAACAAAACCGGCAGGAAATTGCGATATCGCCATTCGTTGTTTTGATAACACGAGACGTACACTCCGGTTCATAACAGGGAACATCGGCGTCAGCATTTTCAGATGTAGATCTAGTGGCTGTGCGTTGAGACATTATAAGCGATTATATATTTGACACGACTATATTTTAGAATTAACAATCTGAATGCAATTCGTTTGACCAGAGAGAAATAGTACCACGGGGACCAAAAACCTTGCTCAATCGGCAAGCCTAAACTTTTCAAGCTATAATCGGTCATGTGTGGCTCCCTTATCGGTGAATATTTTTCACACAAGTCGAAAAATCGGATTTTTCTAGGAGGCAAAATTTTCAATTTTTGACTATTACTCAAAGCGTAGATATTTGCAGAGTACCAGCTAATATTCTAAAATTACGGTTTTAAGGTTATATTAAGAACCCACTTCAAGGCTATCAGTGAACATGTTGAAAATATGAAAATTGGAAATTTGCGTCATTTTGGGGGTAGTAAAAGTTTGGTAAAAATAACGATTTTTTTACTCTGGCAGCATATATATTTCCATGGCGTCTACATAATTACGAGTAGTTTTCATACCCAAACCAGGAGAACAGCTATGAGGAGGCGACATATTTGGGCCAATTTGTATGTATTCCTTCTTAAAAGTCTTTAGAGAAGTGTTGATTGCCATATAAAAGACTATGGTAGACAACCTGCATGGTAATCAACATGCTTATCTGGTAGAAATAGTAGATATATACAGAAACCTGCAGAAGTTAGATATTGACAATCTGAGGTATTTGTGGATTAAGGACTTATTACTGGTGTTTCTCCCGTTAGTTAGGCGCTAGTAGTGTCACTGAAAATAAATAAGTGCTGTCCTCAAGGAGCTGATTTGTCGCCGCATATTTGGAATATAGTCATGCATAGCCTTTTGAAGGTATTCTCTACATATATATACTCTGATGATGTACATGCATGTGATAAAATTGGCTTGCGATGCAGTTGTGTACACGCAGCGATTGACAAAGTGTCTTGTTGTTGGTGCTCAAACTTTGCTCTCAGCATTAATGTACAGAGCAGGGAGTAACCGGAATTCCGGTTCCGGTTCCGGCGAAAATCGTGTTCCGGTTCCGGTTCCGGCAAAGGGCAAAAACCATACCGGAACCGGAATTCCGGTTTAAAATTTTTGTTTGAAATTTTCCACGTTTTTTCTTTATCCTGTAATCCAAACATATGTAATATATATTATACAATGATCAAGCTCCGATACAACCAAGCAAAAGAAAAGATTAACTAACCAATTTGCCGTGTAAAACGTAAGTAGGGCACATAATTTGAGCAGGAATTTTTCCTTGTAGCAGCTATTTTACGCATCCAGAAGTCTGTGGGATACGTTTGAATTAAACCGGTCCAACTCGGTAACAGAGTATGGCTTACGCAGAAGTACTTAGGGTAGGCTTGGCTAACAAATTGCGTCAAGCACCCGCCAGCGCGCTTGTAAACTTGGTAAATCAGTCTAAATTGAAGTAAACTAACGTTATCTGCAACGCAGCTAGAAACTGCTTTCTTGGCAATGAACTGTATTTATTGAAACTGTGCGAGCAGCATCACAGTGTGTCTTATTTATAGCATTCTGATTAGAAAGTTATCATCATTATGATGTAACTGACGGGCACTGTTTGTCCAACGCTAGCCTAAACAGTGTCTCTGACCACTGATCAGAAAATTACCTTCTATCTATTATTTTCTCTTAGAATCATATAAACCAATAATTTTAAGTTTCCTACAGAAGAACATACAACAAACGTATGTGTAGTAAAGGGAGGCGACTGGAGACAGAGCGAAAGTGTGTATTCTACGCTCCAAGCTTTGTAAGCATATTCGATTTGACGCAGTATTTGCAATGGTGTATAGTGGAAGGCATTTTTGCTCTGGGTGTCCAAAAATCGACATATTTGATCGATAAATAAACATTATTAGCTTCCTCAGTGTCTTTAAAGTTTCAGAAAGGCAATAATACCATCGCAAAACCTTAAGTTTAATGTAAAAGTTATTTTTAATGCATTTTAAATCCACTATACCTTCATTTCTTCTATCATCTGTTTTACTATATATAAATTTCGAAGACCAGGTTCCGGTTCCGGATCCGGTTTAAATGGACGGTTCCGGTTGCTGGTTCCGGTTCCGGTAAATTTTGGTTCCGGTTATTCCCTGGTACAGAGGTATGATATAGTTTACTTTTCAAGCAAGAGAGTGTCTAGCCTTAATGGAATTCTATTACTAAACGGACATTCGTTGAGCAACTATAGCCAAGTTAAATTTTTAGGAGTTATCATAGACAAAAAGTTAAGATTTAAAACACATATTGACTACGTAGTCATTCGCGTCATTAAAGCCTTTATGTTAATTAGGACAGCCGTCAGCAAGACGTGATGTCTTAGACCATCTGCCATGTTGCTGCTATACTAGGATCTTCACATGCCAAGTGTATGAATTCGAAGAATTCATACAGTAACGTTAACATACGATGGCACAACTCATTAAAAATATATTGCTGTTACGAACCAAAGATGCAATTCACCAAAAATATTTATTAATCTGATGTTCAACAAGGCATAGATGCAGCAAAACTGATAGTCAGACATGTAATACGCACTCTAACAGCGTTAATTCTACCTCAGAACTGCTTACGAATCGTGAACAACATATATATGTATGTAATCTAAATATATATATACATATATAGGAATCTTAACAAAAGCACGGAAAACATAGACAGAATTTGCTACAGACCGCATGACACTCATCCCTTTCGCACCACTCGCCTTGTCTCACCCATTGCTATAACTACATCTACACGAAGAGATACGTTTAAATAAAGTGAAAATTTGAAACCAGCACCCACGAAAACCCATGTGAACATGTTTTGCGCCAGAAATCTATTAATATACCGTTAGAAGTGGTAATGTCACGGATGACTATATATATGGCGTCGGGCCCATATTTGGCCTCAAATGCTAATTGACCCAGGGGTCCTGCATCAAATATACCATACAGGTAGTCCCGTAGTAGCTCTGTCCACACACCAAAATTCGTTTGAATATCTTGAATGGTTACATAGCTACACCTCGACAAAGTTTGACCAAAATTTTGGAAATTTGCCCATTTGCTAAAGTTACCCATGCCCCATAGAGACCCGACCAAAACAATTTATATACTCATAAATAAAGCTTCCTAGGACACATATTTCGATATCAAAATGATTCAAATCGGGCTCAAGGATTGCCGAGTTATGAGCAAAAATGGCCCGTTTTAGCCATGTACCTCTGGGTACCCCCTTTGACCGCTTTGGTGGGACGTGTGTGAATTGAATCGGAATAAAATTTTAAAAAGGCACATCTAGAGTATAGTAGCTTTCATATGAGCCCTCACACGTCTATATCGAATTACGTTGAGATAACGAAGTTCAGTTTACAGAGAAAACAAATAAACGGACGTCCATCTTTTTCACCATAGTGCGGTCTAGTGAGAATTCTTCGATTCCGAAGCTATTGCTTCTCCATCTCCGAATTCAGTAAGATAGATCTGTGGTGCTAGTTATCGGCTATGGCTCAATTGTTTGGTGGCATATGCTAAAATTAAGGGCTTATAGCAAGAAATTGTCAAAAGTACAAAGGTGTGTCTGCTTTATGGCAACTGGATGTTTAACATCAATACCAACACAGTTTCAGAAGTAATATTAAACTTAGTTCCAACAGACAATGATTTTTGGTATTGCTCTGTATGGGTTGCATTGAGTAGAGATAGTCTTTCGTGAGGAACACAACACAAACCTAGGATATATGGCTTGTGAAGCAAAGAGACAAAATGTTCCAATTCCGAACTTTTCTAGTAGCCATAGAATTCGAAAAATATTTAGTAATAAACGCTTCAGTATCAGTTTTCATCTCATGGATCATTACTCAGCAGTGAGACTCAACAGAGAAGACAATAATAGTGTTTTTTTACAAAGGCGGTTCCGTGATTGAAAGAAACCCAACTAAAGTATCCGTAGCAAGAGTTGTAATTGAGGAAACTTTTTATAGATGCAACTTAGGTGCCACGGAACAATCTTCCGAGCAGCATTGTTTGCTATTTTATCATGCAACGAAGAATGGGTAGTCAGAAGAATTCGTAGAAAAATGTATAGATTTTACATTTTTCTGACAGCCAATCTGTTCTGCGATTATTGAGTTGCATCACAGTAAATTCATACCTGATAGAACAATGTAAGACGGTTTTATAAAAGCTTTCGTCTATGAACAAGGTTCACATTATGTGGACACCGTAATATTCCAGGAAATGAGATACGTATCTGATGAGTTAGCCAATTAAAGAATAAGAATTTGTTCATTGGCCCTTATCCTATCATTGATATTTCTAGGAATTACCTCATAACTATCATAAACAGTGGATGCATAGAAAGGGTTGACGAAGATGTAAATATTTTGCCATGTGCAGGCCAACAAAAAAGGGGTCTTTTTGGTTATCCCCCCCAGCCAGAATTTCGTCAATTTTGAAGTTACAGATAAAATTTTGATACTAATCGATTCAACTCGATGAGCTGGTTCAGAAAATGCCCATTTTACCCACATCCCTGACAAAATTTTTTTTCGATTTTTTGAGGTCCCAATTTTCTCATAACTTTCTAACGGTGGGATAGATTTCAAAAAATTACACACTAATCGACTTGCCTCATCAAGCCGAGTCGAATGATACCCAATATGACCAAGAAAAAAATTTTTGGGTTCCCAAGGGAACCATTGGGACCTCAAAAACCGTAAAAAAATTTTGTCAGGGATGTGGGTGAAATGGGTATTTTCTGAACCAGATCATTGAGCTGAATCGATTGGTATCAAAATTATATCTGTAACTTCAAAATTGACGAAATTCGGGCTGGGGGGATAACCGAAAAGACTCCAAAAAAGTTCGTTATAGTGCCAAATGCGACGGTACCTTAGTATATATTTACTCAAACTGTGAACAAAACAACATAGGACAATGCATTCAGATAATTAAAGGACACAGCTATCTTGCAGGGCTCATGGGCAGGATTGGTAGATCACCAACTAGGATACCCTTATGCTGCAATCTATTGAAACTGTCGGCCGCATTTTAGGTATATATTTACTGAGCTCTCCATTCGCTGAAAATTTTGCCAGGGGGCATGAACCGGGGGGGCACCTGTTCTGAACCAGGGGGAACCGAAAAATGCCAGGGGAACCACCCCCCCTAATTTGGAGATCCCAGTATTTACAATGAATCCTAGACACAAACACGAGAAGTTTTTTGAGTAAAGCAGAACTTAATTCTGTAACGATTTCTTGATTCAGCATTAAGCTCAAACATGAATATATTGAAAGGACAGGTAGACCCCTATAAGTTAGGTAACACGTATTTAAGACCAGCTCAGCGCAACGGTCGTAGTGTCTTTTTCCTGCAAGAACTGTGCTTATACGGTTACGGTTTCAAAGTTAATACAGCCGTTAGTTCGTTGAAGTCCCGGCAGGGCCAGTAAAATTTCAAACTTATTACAGTTATATTATGCGACAGGGTTGCTAGAACCTATATTGATTTAATGAGTGTGCGAAGAGTTTTTATTTGCATTATCGTCGTCAAAGCTAGTGTGGTAATTCAGTTGCATCCAGATTGTTAACTAAATTTTTTTGCTACACAAATAATACGGCTGTTCAGTAGTTTATTCTTACCTATTTATGAGTACTGAGCGTATCTCACCCTTTAGCTTTAACTGGACAAGCTCTCGCTTCCCAGATAACCCGGGAAGAGTGAGTATGGTGGTACCACAAAAGAATTATTCCATTCATCCGCTAGTGAAGGGCAAAAAAAGCTGATATTCGGATACGATTTTATATCCGGATATTATTCGTGGCATCGGCATATCCGGATATATAATCCAGATATCCTGCTTTCGCCTCGGGTAAGTAGTTGCAAAATTTTACTAGTTGATAATTCACGGACAATTTATATGTAGATGGAAGAATACACTATTTGCAGATATGTTTTCCTATGACCTTTTCAGAAGAGCTTTTGTCGTTGCACGTACATATTGTGCATTTAGGAGGTCAATTTTAACGTATATATTTGCCTTATGCCAACGAGACGAAGGTACTTCAGGTGACCTTCCCAGGTTTAGTTGGAACCTCAAAATGCTTCCGTTTCCACTGAGGGCGCTATCTAGGAAATTGTCATTGTGAAAATTTCTTGCCTGTCGGTGTAACCTATATCTCCGCCTCGTTTGGATTGGTTCCGACAATTTTTTTTTCATTTTTGTGCCGTTTAGTTGAATGTTACTCCATGTTCCGGGTCAAAATGGCAAAGCTAGTTTTTAAGCGTCCTTCGCCGTTTCTGGAAACACGGTTTCGTGTGTTTCACAGCTTATATTGCGCGACACAGGTTTCCAGGGGCTGCCCGGAATTAGGTCATGGTATCTCCAACTTTGCTCAACATCATGTTTTCGTTGTGCCACTCTCTGGGCCGCTTTATCGCCGAGGAACTCGATATCCAGAATGTAATCAGTTTTCATTTGCCTGGTTATATACTGCTAACAGGGCATAAAGCATAGCTTATATGCAGGTTTTTCGGTGCGCTGGATACCTTGCTTTGATTACATAGAATCCAGAAAGGAAATTTCATCAGTGATTTCCAACGGTTTAGCTCATTCAGCTCATACAAACGTGATTTGTTTAACAACTCCAGTTGGCTATATTGCTTTCAGGTCTATGCCATAGTCTGAACAAAAATATTTAAACGATGTATATACCATGAAAATTCAGGGAATATTCATATTTTTAAATTATCTTTGTGGACATGCACATTGTCCGAGAGATTTCTTAATTTGAAATATCAAACTTCAGAAGTCACAAACTTCTATTTTTGTCAGAATTTATGTATTTAGTCCAGCTGTCTGGACTTTACTGGTAAGTTGGTTGGATTTTGGACAATCCCACATCTCTGGCTTCTACAGTACCCGCCAAAAATGACTGTCGCTCGCTCGCGACTCGCTCGACACTCGCTCGCGACTCGCTCGAAATAAATTTGTTCTAAAAATAGAATTTTCTATTATATATATAATTTAAATAGTTGCGAATCTCGAGCGAGCCACTCGCTCGCGACTCGCTCGAACACGCTCGCTCGAAATGCGACGGTCATTTTTGGCGAGTACTGTAGTTGGCTCTAGTGCTCTTTGGCACCCCATCTAAATTCCCAGATATCCAAAATATGAATATGTGTTTTATTCTGAATGAATTAGCCTTAAGTATAAATTGAAATATCGCGCCAGATCTCTTCGGTTAGGCCTATTTTAGTTAAAGACTGTTTATTAAAATAAGCTTAATCATGTATGCTATACTCAGTGTATGCCTGTACCGCAACTATTGGTGCAAAACATCTTATCAAAAGTTTGTTTATATGTCACATCTTTAATGCATCATAAAACAGAGTTGTTCTAGTTAATAGTATAGTCTAGTGCGCAGTCTTTGAAGTTTAAATAAAATTTTTAAGTTGGTGCTATTTATATAACAAAAATTAAACTAGTCGGTAGTGGAACTACATTTGTGAGCGGAGCTTGGGCTGTGGCATTACGAATGTACTCAATTTTATGTTCTTCAAATAACTACATTGCATAGGGCTTTATCATTGGTAAAAATATTATATGTGAATTCTTCGACCCCCTATAATGGTTTGATCGAAACGATTCTATTTCAATAAATAACACAAATATTGCAAAATTCTCCATTTTAGCTGCATAATCTTAACTAATTAGCTAATTACTAACTAACCACTCAAAATTTTTTAATCCCAAATATCAGCTGCACACTCTAACATGATAGGCTTTCAAACAAAAAAAAAGTTTTTTAAAATCGGTTCAGTGGTTCTTGAGATCCGTCGGAGCGAACGAACGAACTAACGAACGGACGGACATCGACCTTTTTAATCCCAGACAGAAAATAAAAACACTTCGCTTCCCTATGCTCAATAAATTCGGGTTTTTGTTCGCTCAGAAACATTTTCTTCACTACACATTTACCGACCTTTAGTAAACAGTGTATAAGGCACAAGAGTAACGCTAATCAAACACTAGCATATTTCTAGATTTTGAAGTACGTCGTAGTCCAGTATTTGTGAACTATACCGTTATTAAACGTCCAATCCAATGGTTCCTGCTTAGTAACTAGCGACAAGCTATACTGCCAACGTGTCTATCAGTTAATTCTCACATATATGCTTGTGAGACCGCAACAAAGATAAGTATTTCACACTGCTGAAAACTGTCTAACAGTAGTAATTCACTCGGTGACGGGAACTGGGGTACGCGTGGATAGTCTCTGTTCATGAGTGCCTATACCGAGTTCGATAATGAGCGTCCTAAGCGGTCATTAAAGTAATAGCAAGATAGGAGTAAACCTGCAGCTTACTAGAAGAAGCAATGGCAGTGATTTTAAGCGCACATTAGTGTGGCTTCACAGTGTGGAAAAGGCAGGACCTATTCGTTAAATGGAGGCATAGGATGTGTCGAGAAACTGCCAACTCTTGTGGCAGCTGCCAAATGTGTCTTTTTCAGTTATTCCACGATACACGTGACAGTGTTACACTTTCATCGCGAATTTTTTCACAGACAGCAGACTAACCTTATGAGCAGAGGAGTTTTGAAAACGCTAGCATTTTGATTTGGTGGTGTAAGTTTAAGAATTGACATTTAAGAATTTGCATCGTTTTAAGAATTTGCATTCCACGCATGTACAATTGCATTGATCGTATTCAGCTACCCAACTTGTATAGTAAAATCTATAGCCCCGTCTAGCCATCAGTTGACTACAATTAACTACATATTGAAAAATGCCAAAATTTCACAATTTTATTACCCTAATTTAGCATTTATAGCCCGCTCCAGCGCCTCACAGGAGTGATAAACACCCAACGTACTGTTAAAACGATGAAACAGTCGTGTTTAACTATTAAAAACCACATATGCCCGTGATTCACGCCAAATGTACTGCCCTGTCCACAACTTTCCGAAAAATGGGGGGCATGTTCATTATTGGGAGAAATTTCAAAGTGGTTGGGTAAAATTGGTTAAAGTGCTAATTATTTCCTTGTTATCACGTAGTTTTAGTGTCGTACAAGTACTCTCAGGCTATAAAACGACGATTTAGCATTAGAAATATTGTTAATTAACGTTTAAAAAATTTCATAAAGCAAACATATTTAGAGACATTAAAATTTTTTATTTAGTGGAAAATGGGGGTTTCAAGCTTGTGGGTGTGGTGTGGGGAACTCTCAAGAACATGAGTGATTTGGAAAGTGGGTTAATTCCCTCCATTTTGGAGATGGTAGATTTATGTAAACCACGGTTGTATGACAGGTGACCTTGATCATAGTTATGACATTACAGACATTTTAGTCATTCTTACAGTGTCTGGAAAATCGGTCTCTTTTGTAATACCTAAACGATGTTGTTAACTGTAGTGTTTTCAAATTGAAAAATCTATTTCCACTCGAGCAGTTTTGAGTTTTGTAGCGCAGAATACGTGCGAATGAGCCATAACACGTTGTTTCATTTAACCTTCCAATGTTTTGTCTGTTACGCTGATGGATTCAAAGCAACTCATGAGGTCTCTTCCGTTCTACAATTAATGTTATTCTTCAGCTTGAATAAATTGGTTATATCCTTGAAATGAAAAATATTGCATTGAAGAATTTGGCCGAGCGCCTCTATTCGCACCATACAGTACTCGCCAAAAATGACCGTCGCATTTCGAGCGAGCGAGTTCGAGCGAGTCGCGAGCGAGTCTCGAGCGAGTGGCTCGCTCGAGATTTCGCAACTATTTAAATTAATAGAAAATTCTATTTTTAGAACAAATTTATTTCGAGCGAGTCGCGAGCGAGTCTCGAGCGAGTCGCGAGCGAGTGTCGAGCGAGTCGCGAGCGAGCGACAGTCATTTTTGGCGGGTACTGTATCTCATTTAAAACCTTAAAATGGCCTTATGGTCGTAAAAGGGAACAGGTGGGTCTGTTTTGTTCAAAAATAGGTGTAGCAAAACATGTTATGGATTGTTTATCGACCTGTTGTGTTGATACCTGAGTCAAATTAGGCCCATTTGGTGGAGCAAAAAGTTCAATTAGACATGAGTTCCGGTTCATGTAAAATGCGTGTTCTGATAATTGGTTTCGTTTCCGGCTTATTTTTCTCGGAATAGCATTTCCGATTTCATTCCTTTTGGATATCTGCATGGTGAAACTTGTAATAAGTTTTTCGTTTTGTAGTTAAAACTAGCTAACAAGGTAACCCTTTTAGTGCAGCACTATTTTTGATGCTATTTTTGTAACATAAAAACAAAATATTTTCCGTCGATTAAACCACCTCTACTAAATAGTTTCAAATTCACGGAGAGATAGCGCAAATATATAATAAGAAAGGCGATAACGTATTTATGATTTTCGGGAGTTCAGAATTTGTTAGCTTTGTCATTGCCCAAAAGTTCCTGCTTAGTATTCTGCGGCAAACAATTGTTATTGATAAAGTGTCTTTATCAATTAATTTTCATATAGTCGTGAGTCTACACCTACAAAGTTGAGTATTTTACTTTGCTGAAAATCCTCTAACGCTAGTTAGGAATTCGCCGGCGTGGGAGAACGTGCGACCGCGGTTAGGCTGCATTCTTGACCTAATTCGAACTTCTAATTAGCTTTCGATCACTCCGCAAAAGGTACAAATAGCCAAAAATACTTCGGTGTTTGTAGATTAAGAAAAATATTGTCCTTAAATTTTTAGCACATATTGGTTTCTAAACACAAATCTGAAACAGATGAGGCCTACTCGCTATGAGGGGGCCATTTAGGACTGTTGAAAAGATGCCAAGTGGTGTCTTTCTTGATTAATTCTACTATGCGCGTGTAAATGTTCATGCATTTTAATCCTGGTTTTTCACACACTGACAGATGCTACCTCAATGTGCTGAGAAATTGTGAAAACAGTTCTTTTTGGTTTGGTGGAGGAGATTGGTAATATAGCAGTTACATTCAGAGGGTTTTCCTCTGATGAATTTCGTTTTAACCTTATATTAACAAAACAGCGCTAGATATAAACATGTGAAAATTATATATAAATCACTGTTTTCGAGAAAATTATAATTTAAATAAATTACGTTGTAGGCCCTAGTCCTTTCAGAATTAGCTGCCTTCCAGTAAATAAAATGTCATTTATCGCATCCAGCTACCTCAAATATCTGTAGCCCCAATACACCGTACAACTAATTGAAAAAATGACAAACTTTAGCAATATGTTACGGCAAATTTGTATTTATATCGCCATGTTGCATCTTGGAGAGTAGCGCCGTAGTATCCAGTATACCTTAAAAATAATGAAACAAGCCAGCTTAATCAGTTAAATGCGCTCATACATTGTTCACCACCAAACGCAGCAGACTCGTTAATGTTTCATTTTATTTTACTTTATTTATAACACCAGGTTCCTGCTTTGATTCCGGTTCCTGCTGAAAACTGCGTTTTCGGTTCCGGTACCTCACCGCACATAAGCTATATTCTTGTCATCGATCTCATTTTGTAGAGCAATTCATGGTTTATATTTCCGCATACGGTGTGCTGCCATAATAAATTGTCAATATTTGCACTGCAAGATTGGGTCTCAATGGATTTTTCATTGCTACTATGACACTCAAAATACATGTAAACTGCAATATCTCCATAACCGCTAGAGCTATTTGCGTGTTTTTGGTCTCAATATTCGTATACAACAATTCATGTCCTGTGGTGTTACGCATTGTGAATCCCCATGTAGGCAATAAACGGTTATATATCCTCAATTGTCGAAGCAATATAGCAGATATTCATCTCATTTTGTAAGTTTCTGCTCCATATAGATGTGTAAGTCTCTGCAAACTCCAGAGTAGGTAGCTATATTATATTCGAAACTCAGAATTCACCACCTTGGCGATGAGACAGCTACTGGTATTACTGTGTGAAATTCTAGCACCGTTTGCATTATTATAACACATGTATTTTAAATATCTTCTGTTGTAAATATCTTCTGGCTCTCAGCTTATGATGAGTATGGTGTAGCGCGTTCAGAAGATAATTATGTTGCTAACAGAACACCCTCTGAAGCTATGGAGTCTCACTGTTTTGCGATGTCTAGCTTTCTCGAATCCCTTATCATTCAAATTGGGCGTTATTTCGACAAGTTCGAGGCGATCGAGAGTGTAAAATACTTTATAGCATCGGTGTCCATTGGGGTAGGGCGTTATCCCCAACCCAAGGGTGGGATACCACTGTTTTCCCGCACCACGACCCGTAAACGAAAATTATTCAGTATTGAGCCAAATTATTTGAAGAAAAACTGGGAGGAAAATAATTTGTTACCACCCTGCCGGAACTATTTATACCGTAAGACGAACCATCTTGGAGACTTATAATATATTGCGATGTTTCGTAACAATCTGTTAGGAAATAGGTTTTGCATAGTGTTCTCTAAGACGTTGTAGGTTCCCTACTAGTCCATATGCACATGCTTTAATCCATGGGGTCAAACGGTACTTGTCTTGACTGGGAGTGGCTACTGATCACACTATGACTGCTTACAAAGTCTCTAAAATATGATTATCGAAAAAAAACTTTTAGTTTGAGCCAACATGTGGCTCAAAACAATCAAAATTTAGATATTATATCATGATATAGTGTACTCTACTATTTTTAGGTTCGCAGGTTATTTTATATTCTTTATATTTTTGATTTCTTATTTACATATTCAACTTTAAATTGCATGTATTACCATAGTAAGTTAATAGTGGTTTCGATAAATAATTAGTGTGCATTTCGAGTAGTTTGATTTATGGTTTCCATTTGAGTATTGGATACTAGCGATGCAACCTGGCGAACTTTCTGGTCCGCATCGACTAAGTATAAAATTTGATTTGAGTTAATTGACAAAAAATTTTATCCAATCGTGTAATAGTTTACAGAGCATATTTTACAGTCACGTTGAGCTTATATACATTATGTTTAGACAGACGTTGTTGTAACACCATGCTACTGAAGTACTTAGTGACTCTGAGTGGTACATTTAATTTTGGAAAAGGATTTAAGCAACTCGTTTTGCTAAATATTAGGTTCTACAGCACAAAATACTCTGAAAATTTTGCGGGCGGAAACATTTTTGCCTCATTAAAAATGTTTTCATAAAATTTCGTTAGCTGCAATTGAAACAAACGAAGACATATATAGCAACCAAGTACCCGATATTTACGACAAACGCTCGCTATGTTCACCAAAATAGCAGAGTTTCTAGAACTATATATTTTACATTTAAGGGCTCAGTCCCGGAATTTGGACTTTAGCCACATGGAAAAACGCTTTCTTATAAATTGTTCTAATTGTAGAATTACTAATTGCGATAACATAGGTTTCGTAGTACCCAGAAATTTTTGATTAAAACTAAATAATAAATATGTTTGGTCTGAAAGTAAATTTGCTGTTCTATTCGGAACAATTTCTACGGTCTGAAGCGAGACTGTTACTGTTGCACGTTGCGTTTTCGGCCATTGGCTTCTAATGTCATTTTTGACAATTTACATTCTTCTCGTAGTTTTCTTTGATTTCGAAACTCCTCCAAAACCCGGGGTCGAACCTGGTCCTAGACTTAGGTTTTGATTTTTTATGTTGGGGCCATATTATGTTCGCAATTCAATTTTAATATATATAATTGCTGTGAACCCATGGCGACTGGCGGCTGAAGAAAATGTAAAACAGCTGTGCCGAAAAACTATAAATTTAGCGAAAAGCCTTGCAAACTGTAGGAACGTGAGAGAGAGAAACTAATTTTTCCAAGGGATTTACATGGTAAAAATGCTGTTGCAGGACCCCTGTTGCTCATGTAAGAGTACCCTGACTCTTCACAGTTCCTTTTTGGAACCTCGAGCACAAAACTAATCACTCCAATCGATTCAGAATTTTAAACTAGGTACTTGTCTCATGGCCAAGAAAATGAATTCTGAGTTGTATATAAAACACTATTTAAAACCCATCTTAACCCAATCATGCTCTACAGGTGAGTCTATAGCAACGCAGCGTATATAGATATATAGAGCTTTGCTTTCTGAACAAAATGAGCCCAATCTTAGCCGAATTGCTCCAGTGGTTGAGGAGATGCGGCCAATTTGGTGTTTTCATGGTCCCAAGGTCCCATTTACAACTTATCTTAACCAACCCTGCTCGACAGGCGAGGTCAATTGCAAAGCAGCATATATGCCTATATAGAGCTTTGCTTTCTGAACAAAATGAGCCCTATGTTTGCCGAATTGCTCCAGTGGTTGAGGAGATGCGGCCAATTTGGTGTTTTCGGGGTCCCAAGGGCCAATTTACAACACATCTTAATCCAACCCTGCTCGACAGGTAAGGTCAACGGCAACGCAGCATATATAGCTATATAGACTTTCGCATTCTGAACAAAATGAGCCCAAACTTAGCAGAATCGTCACACTCTTAGCTAGTAAGAATTCTTCGCTTCTCGCGTTTCACTCACTCACTCAGAATTCAATTACCTTATATGAGATTAACTTCATTTTATCGATTATGCACATGATACGATTGTTACCTATATTGTATATATGCTTGAATGTGATACCGTTTACATTGAACCGATGAGACCGGAATTATGAAAATGGTCGCGTCGTCACAACCGTCTATACAATAACAACGCGGTTCTTTTATTTGGTTGTACCGGAACAAAAATTACCGTGTATATAAAACTCATGATAGGACCACAGCTGAAGCAAAAATGTGGACAATTTTAAATACAATTTTTAAGCAGAAATTCCGGTATGGTTTTTGTCTTTTGCCGGAGCTGCAATCGGAACACGATTTTTTCAGGAACCGGAATTCCGTTTACTCCCTGGTATATTCAAACTACATTTTCATGGATATGTGGCCGGTTTCATGTATTTGAGGTCAGATGGGCCAATTTTAAAACCCAATGTTACATAATCTTGCAGCATAAGTGAAATGTTGCATACAATAACTCATCAAGTGTATAGAGCTTATCTCGCTCTACAAATCTAGGCCAGCAATATCCATATATTTTCATTGTTTATAGGGTTAACACCGTTTCCGTATACTTTTTGTCTCATGTATCCTGTTGAAACACCTTTGGGCCCTACTCCTGGATCAAAGCGGCAACGCTGTGCAAAAGCTTTACT
Organism: Trileptium ribeirensis; assembly: GCA_030248225.1. NCBI lineage: Eukaryota > Metazoa > Nematoda > Enoplea > Enoplida > Thoracostomopsidae > Trileptium > Trileptium ribeirensis. The sequence goes on along the minus strand of JASANE010012370.1, from coordinate 13,942 downwards.
ATTATGCTCCTTCATTATTGCCCTACATATTAAGCATGATTTGACTAAAATATATACACTCGTTGCTGAGATACAGCCAAAAATATTTTTGTCGGAGTCCATTTTGCCCGACCCGATCTCTTCCTCTCACTTCTGCGAGGTGGGAGGGAAAATGAGCCCTAACTAAATAGCAGAGATTGCAAGCTTTCCCGTTTGGCTGTCGTTAAAGTCGCTCGAACGCTGCAAATTTGAGTTGTGGATGTTACACAAAAAATCCATAAGCTGACAGTTCCAAATTTCACCGCGTGACAAATAAGGGGAAATTTTAGTGATTTTTTAGCTGTGGAACCAGATGAACTTTGCGAATTTTTGACTCAAAAATAGGGAAAAACTCGCATATAGGTATTCAGATAAAATTTTCTAAATATAAGTCTCGCTGTCTCATGGTTACTGCATCTCTTGGCGGCAAAAGATGAAACGTGCATGATTCGTGTGTTTCTTTTTGATGCTTTAAATGTTTTATTGAATGTACTGATGGAAAGGTTTTTGAGCTTAATGAAAGTGTTGTTGGTGTTATTGGATCTGTTGTCACGCACATCTGTTGTTGGCATACTTCTTTGAGACGGCATCGCATTCCTTGGCATTCCGTACTCCAAGAGCCAACGTAAATTTTGTGCATAACGGCCTTTGGAAACCATTATAGATCAAAAACACGCTGGCTACTAACTGCTCTGAGCATAAGCGCTGCGTTTGACCAAATGAATATCTTGATGTGAGAGATTCCTTGAACGAATTTGACGATAACTTGAGTGAGATTTACTTATAAGGATCTGCTTGACACTATGTGCCAAAATTCCTAGGGAATCAGAAGATTACTAGAAATTAAGGATGCGTAAGCTAATTTGGGAACATTTAGAGAGCTCCATCAGTTTGCAGAAAGTGAAGGTGGCCGAAATTAACATAAAATTTTTGCACAGTTACAAACGTATAATCTTGCTTATAAGCTCGACAGCCCTAGGAAATCCTGCAAAAACCTGGAGAACTACTTTTCAATTTGCTCAGGCACCCTGATAACCTAGTATGACAGTCTTCTTCAAGGCTTCGTAATGAACTCTTGCTTATACGCTCAGAATTCGAAAACTTGGTCACGGCAAGTCCATAGACTTTCTATACCTTGTTCTTTTTAATCTTCATCCGAAAGTAGCGTTACAGTTAAGTGCCGTTGGGAATTGTCATTACCTGTTATTTTTCTGCGCCCATTGCGTCATCTTCTAACAGTTTAGCTTTTGGTATATGGGGCGCCACAGCAAAATTTACGTCTTAAATCTTAATGATTCGCTTGTATAAATAGGTTTATCAGAAATAAGTATAACTCTTACTTGTCTATTTTAGTCGTTTAGCGAATACTCTGGCATAGCGCGCAGGATGGCATTGAACCGTAACGCTCAGATCGAATCCCTTAACAAACGTATACAATCGCTACGTATCGTAGAACTTAAAGTTTTGCTTGGCAAATGTGGTGTCGAGCGAATGGGTTCGTTCACCAAAGCCCGCCTGCTACAAGTTGCTGTACAAAAAACGGACGAAAAAGTTGATGAATTATGGTTTCGTGTGTTAGTACGCGAGCTCGAAGCAGATCGAAACGATTTGTCGTTTGATGAGGCCGCCGTGATTTGTGAAGAAGCAATCTATCAAAGCAAGGTTGAAGATCGGTTCCGCGCTGAGTGCGGTACCGCTATACTAGGAGAAACTGAATGTTGCTGCAGCGACGATAAGACTAATAGTAGTAATATCGATAATTGCAAAAATACCAATGAACCCAGCAGCAGCAGTAATAGTTTGTCGTCTTGTTGTAATGACAACACTTGCAATAAGCTTTCCAGCGTGATGATTAATACCGAGGCACAATGTCGTGCAGCTGCTGCTCCTACGTCGGACGCAATATCAAACAACGACCATAGTTCATTGGAGTACCTCAAGGAGAACGAACCCCAAAAGAAACGCTCGTTAACACTTCATTCGAAAGAGGTGGTGCAGCCGCGAATTGATCGCCTCGCTGAAATTAAACGGACCGCTTGCGGTGGGAATTCAAAGCGTCACTCGTGGCCGTATTATAAATCGTACTCGGATGTGACCGCACGTCAGATTGAACCCATTTTCGGCTACCAGTTCATTGAATGTATGTATCAACCGTTTCCGTTATCAAAGGCATTCCGGATAGGCGGTGTCGCTACCGACGTTTGGTTCGAAATGTCGTCCGATATCGGCAAGTATAAAGATGATCCGACAATCGAAGTACAACTACGATTATTGAACCGAAAAACCCTTCAGAATGCCATTCTTCCGCAATCGTGCAGCTGTAAAGTTAATTATTCACACTATCGCACATTGCGCGAGCCTAAAACCGATATAAAAACGGATTGTTATCTTGGTGCTGGACGACCGAATAAAATTAGTTTCCAAATGTCGGCCGATCCACAGCAATTTGTTTTGACTGTCAATTTGGTTCGTAGAATGTCCATGGATGATTTTTTGGGTGATCTCGTCACAAATTGCTTACGTCCGCGGTTGGAAACGCTCAACGCAGTTCGCGAGAAAATGTCTACCGCCGATGGTATCGCTCTAACTCGACTTGAAGTTTCGCTGATTTGCCCGTTGTCACGACAGCGTATTCACTTGCCTATTAAATCTAGGAATTGCTCACACATCCCGTGCTTCGACGCCCGCAGCTATTTAATGATGAACCAACAGCGGGTTGCACGGTGGAAATGTCCTATCTGCAACATGGACGCAAAATATGACGACCTGATTGTTGATGAATTTATTAGTTATGTTCTGGACGAGGCTTCCGAAAAAACCTGTGATATCCGGTTGTACTCAGACGGATTGTGGAAAGACGCAACGGATAGACGTAGCTTAGCGACGGTCAATCGCAGCGGTGCCATGGTCCAGGCCAGAGCAACCGATTATGATTCTGATATTGACGAGCTAGACGGCAGCATCTTGAATAAAAGCAAGTCTTGTAAAACCTCGGATGATAAATTAAACGATACGATTGTTATTGACGACGATGATAGTGATAATGATAATAACACGAATTGTAATAACGGAAGATCAACAGATGCATCCGACGCTCAAGGTTCGATGCCGGAAACGGTTATTGCACCCAAGTTGGAGAAATCTAGTTCAAGCGACAAAGAAGAGAAGAACCGAAAACGAATTGATATAAAATCACTTTTTTGACTATTGAAGGCGCATTGGTTATTAGTGATAGATCGAAGATGTGTAAAGTGTCGGACTATGCGATGAAAAAATTCTAGTATTTTTTACTGGTTTTTAAGGACTCAGTTTGTCGTTTCTTACTGTTTGATTTGATCAAGAATTGTATTTTTCAGCAAATATTAACCGAGTGTATGCTATCCCAGTCACAGTCCAAAATAAGTGCATTAAAGAACCCTAGATGAGCAAACGAACGTTTTCTCGCTTGATTATAAACGAACATAAACACAAACGAGTGTTCCAGTATTCGTTTCTGAAACGAGCAAGGATAACTGTTTTTGTACAATTATCTTTGCCCGTGGCTTTTCTCGGGGTTAGCATTGAGGTGATTGCAGTCTCACTTTTGGTACTTGGGTACATTGCGATCATAATTGAGCTTAGCGAGCGAAGCGTTTTTGTTTTCGTCAGAGTGAAGTAAATTCGGCACCGTCTGTCGAACTCCTCAATAACTACTAGGCCGATTTTAAATTTTGTTTAGTTTGAAAGGCATAGTATCTGTTAGTGCTAGAGATATAGTTTTTGTCAAAATCTGTTTTATTTAATTGGTAATTATATTGTAACTAATTAGTTAAGCGTGTTAGTCTATTTTTAGCATTTTCAAACAAAAATTGCTTATTTTTCGATGAATAATTACTGCACTGCTATTATTTAGGTGCTTTTTGTAATTTTCGCGGTGCTGATTACGATTCTGGTGTTTATTACTCCTCGAGGACATTAAAGATAGGCCTCGAGGACATTAGTTAATTGCAGTCAGGCTTTTCGACGTCACTGACCACGAATACGACATTTCTGAAGTTCCAAAGCTTCGTCGTATATGCTAATTAGCTAATTAGTTAATTTTATGCAAATTTTAAAATCACCCCAATTTGATCCACTCACTTTTTGTAATTTATTATGTTTATTAGTTTATTTTAAAATAAAGTTTATCTCATCATTCGTAAATTTGTCAATCTTATCATCTCAACTGGGCTCTCCAAATTGGGGGGGGGGCTGGCATTTTTCGGTTCCCCCTGGTTCAAAACAGGTGCCCCCGGTTCATTCTCCAAGGCAAAATTTTGGGCTCCCCTCGGTTCACCGCCTCGGGGAAAATTTTTTAGTTTCCAATCGGTCTAAAGTACACAAAATTTGTACTAAAATTCTGTTATGGAGCCAAAAATGTCGCAAATTTTGTCAAAATTTGCTTCAAAATCGCTTTTTATCTCTATCAAAAGCGTTCTGGTAGTGTTTCTGACAGGATTCTTAACCGTTTTTCTCTTGGCAAAATGCCCCGTGGCAAAATTTTCAGTGAATGGAGAGTCCAGCTCAAGTAGGGAAACGTCACTTTCATAATGTTTTCTTAAAACGAGTACAAAATTATGAACTAGTGGCGTCAAAATTATGAACTAGTGGCGTGTGTGAAATTAGGAAACTCAAACTTCTTACGACAGTAATCTTGAAAATTGTTATTTTGTTACACTTGGGTTTTCTTTTGAATGCTATATTGCTCTATGTTCTAAATTGTGTGAAAATTGGAATAACGAAATACGTGCAATTATAATTTATGCACATATTATAGTTTTATTTCACTTTTGTACTAGATATCTAATTGGTACCGTTTGATAGAGACGAAGTAAGCGGAGTTTCCACTGAGTGCGCTAGAGGGAAAATTGTGAAAATTTCTTTTTGCCTTTCTGTCATTCATAACTTATCGTCGGTTGGATAGATTTTCATATGTTTTGTTTGTTCAATACGAAAATTGATGAGGATGTGCTCTTTAGTTGAACATGCACAGCTCCGACCCGAACTTCGGGGTCAAAATAGCAAAAACAGGTTTTTAAAGGTTCTTTGTCGAATTACGCCATACGGGTACCAGTCTTTTGCAGTCCGTATCTCGCGACACAGGCTTTGTATCGCAAAATCAGCTCATCGAGATTTACAAGTTTACTGACTACGTCTTTCTCTCGGGGCACTCTATGTGCCGCTGTGGGCACGAATATGACTCGTCGATCCTTTGCCAGAAATAGATATTTTCAAATTTCGGCATGTTTGTTTTGCAACGAATGTCTATTAGGTTACCACGCACGCTGAATACGATGGTTTTGTTATCTAGAGTCTAACTTGACTATTATACATTTTCATCTGGTTTCAAGGGTTTTACGATCGACGAACCCGATTTCCAAAATGTATTTTGTTTTTATTTGTCTGATTATGCATATATTGTCTGCAGGGCAGCTGGATTTGTTTATATGTATAGGCATGTATTTCTGACGGCTAAATACAAAATTTGGTTATTTAGAGTTCAGTGTTTATATTTCATGTTTTTTCATGGTGTCTCAATGGGTTTAGGATCAATGAACCAGATTTCCAGAATACAGTCTGTATTCACGTTTGGCTACGTATACCGTACAGATTATCAAGAATTTTCTATAGGTTTTCCGGTAGGCGGAATAGGATGGTTTGGTTAGCTAGAGACCAGCACATATATACTTGATGGACTGTCAGTTGTTTTTCATGGATTAGGGTCAACGAGGTTTTAGGATTCTCAATGTGTTTAGAATTCAAAAGGTCTTAGGGTGGTATATAGATGAAACACAGCTTGGTATTTATATGTGATTAGACAAAATGATAACTGAAACAATGAAACCACTTTCGCTCTATATCACCCTCGCTTGCGAGCTACTAGTTTCTATTATCTGTGAACTAAAGCACCTGGAGATGGCAACATATTATTAATGGCATCTTATGGAAACATTTACTGCATGATTACTACTACAAAAATTTTATTGCGATAGAAATAATTACTATCTACTGCTCAGTCAATAATTTTGAAGCGCATCTATGTTGAGTACTTTACAAACATTGGAAAAGATTACATGACCTAATGAGGTTTTAATCTGCGAATTATTGAATTGAGATCTTCAGTACGAGCAAAACAATGTTGTTTAATGTCATAAATTGTTTTGTGAACGTTAACACGCCACCTTGGTCTGTGAAGCTGAAGCTATGTCTGTTCGTATACATGGGTTTGGTCAAAAATATCGAGTTTACCTAGGCATTAGCTTCTTTCCATTGTGTATCTAGAAAACAGAAGAAATTGGTCAGTGTATGCAAGCCATGATTAAGGCTTACACGTATGTGGAAACTGCTATACGACGTCCTTCGCAGAAGGGTACAATTTCATACTTTATAGATCGCAATATAAAGCTAAAACGACCTCGATTGAAACCAATGTAGCATCACATTTTGGTCAAATCCAATTTGGAATAGCTAAATTGAAAACGATATCTGTGAGCAAACCAATTTTAATTCCAGCTGTGTTAAATATGATAAAAGCCCAAATCGATTTGGTTTAGCACCGTAAATAGGAAACAAAAGCTCAGAAGTATTTGTAATTGCTTTCGGTAAATATACACATTCAATAGGCTTACTCGGTTTCTGCTTTGGAGCATTTTAGCCACTTATTAGATATTGGAACAGAATCGGATTATGTAGTATCAAAAGTACATCTACATACATACGTGTACGGTAGGTTCGGTTGTATCTGATGTAATGTGAACCAGAGATGGAACTGGGTCAGTCTCATGACCCGGTGACCCATGGAAGGTGTGACCCAGTGACCCGGCCGAAATTGTGACCCATTTGACCCAGTCCTATGTTTGGTATCTTTCATCTTCATTCCGAAATTATGATGGGCAATGTGGGCAGTATGGCTATCGTATACCCTATTTTTCTTCCGCATACGGTGTGGATTTTTTGCCAGCGATGTAGCACTGCCCAGGCTGTAGCACGATGGGGTGATCCACTCACAGCCCACCGCCCAAGAACCCAGCCGAACGTCTGCTGAGTATGGCCATAAAAGTGTTAAAATCAGAATTTTTAGAACGATTCTGTTTGATTGAAATAGTGTCAGCGACATTAACTAGAGAATGTAAATCAAAGACATGATGGAAATTAAGTATATCTTTTGTAGTTACGATGCGGTGTTAGATGTGTACGGCTGCGTAATGTTACGTCGGCTACTATAGTGCCCAGTCAAGAGATTTGTCAAGTGCGGCTGCGTTAAACACCATGTCGGCTATCGGAACTGAGCCCAGCCAAGGGATGTACTCCTACGTAATGCATCTGCTATCCTGTGTGGCCGCAGCCCCGAAAAACCCCAAATGCCAAAAAGCCCTAAACGGCCAAAACGACGTCGAACAACCACGAAAGTCATAACACACCCGGAAAAAATTTCCAGTGTTTTTTTAATTTTTTATTGCATCGTGCACCATGTTCTCTACTTCTACTGCCGAATCAAAAATATAAGTATTACTGCTACAATTGATTTTTCGCATGTAGTAACGCGACTAATTGCATGTTTTTGGCGGCAAAACCTCATTTCACCTCTATTTCACCATGCTGTGTAATCGCAGCATCGGAATTCGGTAAATGGGTTGGGAAACTATTGTCTGCAAACCAATACAGCTACTGTACCAAAGAAGTTAAAATTGCGCCTGACGACCCTTTGCTCCGCTCAACACTGCCCAGGGCCATCTGGTTCTGGTGAGTGGACTCAGTTCATTTTTTTCGTTAGAATATTTTGTAAACTGTGTTCAGAACCATCAATCTACTAGTCCAGCTGGTACGTGTTATTTTCCTCTGGCTGTTGGACACAATTATTTCATTGCAAAGGCGCTGATAAATTATAATAGGTGTATTTTGATATTTATCCCCTCTGTTTACGCTGAACATAAGTCAAGGATTTTTTGAAAGAACTCCGAAAATTGAACCGAGGTCTCCGCGATCACCCAGTCAGGGAACTGCTTCGTACGGCTGCGTAATGCGTCTGCCATTGAATATCACCCAGTCAAGGCAAATGCTACGTAGTGCTGTTCATGTTCATGCATCTGCTAACAGGGAACTGCTACGTGCGTACGGCTGTGTTAAATGCTGTCGGCTGTTGTTGCTGTGCCCAGTCATGGGAACTGCTATATGCAGTTGGGTTTGCATTTGCTATCGTAACAGCGCCCTGTCAAAGAACTGCAACGTACGGCTGCGCAATGCATCTGCCATCGTAATAGCGCTCAGTCAAGGGATCTGCTACGTACGTACATCCGTGTTAAGTGCTATGTCCGCTATGGTAACTGCTTCCTGCCATGGGAACTGCTACGTACGGCTGGGCAATGCATCTTCCATCGTAACAGCGCCCATCCAAGGGAACTAGTACGTAATGTAATGTTATATCGTAAAGCAAAGTGTGCAAAGGAAAACAAGAAAGGTTACACCTTTATGGCATAGGCGCAACTGTTCGCGACCGACAACCCAGTGACACCCCGAGTTGGTGACCCAGAGACTAAGTTCCCCGACTGACCCAGCTACCCAGCCAAAATAGTGACCAATTTGGCCCAGCTTCATCTCTGATGTGAACAGAGGTCGAATTGGATCGGCTGCAGTGTTTTCGCGGCTACTATGCCATTAACAAATAACGCTTTGGGTCAACTTTTCATGGTTTACATATATTGGTTAATGCAACAGATGATGGTTTTTAGGTTTCATTTTCTAATATTTGCGAGAAAATATTTTTGGCGATACGATAGACTTTAAGTTCATTTAAAGTTCGTTCAACCGTCAAAACTTTGGAACAAATTTTGATCAAAATTTCAAAGCATTTTTCATCTTTGATGAATCTGGGCGTGTGAAGACTGTTCAAACTTTTCTAACATATTGCTTTAGCCATATTATTGAAAGGGAACAAAATATGAAGCACGATGATTTGCCGTATTTTCCCAATACAAACGGTTTTCCATTCTGGAGTATGTTACTTCTGGAGTACACAACTGAGGATGTGACATACTCGCGTAACGATTATGTAATCCCAATGTTTATATAATTGGAATGTGTACAGCTGTTTACTCTCCAGGTTTTGCTTAGTATATATAATATTTTATTAATATATATGGCCGTATGTTTTATTTGAAATTGTATTGTCATGCGTGCATACAAGACCTTTATGTGTGTTTTTGATATCGTGAGAATGTATTAGCATATGTGACGTGGTGCTGAGAAAGAGTACTGGCTCAGCGCTGTTATTCCACAACCATATCCGGAGTAATAAATGTTTCCAAATTAAAGAGTACGTATGAAACCAACAAATGATTTATATATATTTGCTTTTTTCAGATTTTCAGAGTCGTGCCTGTGTAACACAAAGCTGTGCGTGGGGTCGGGTACAGTCCTATAATTGAGCTCGCGGGTAGGTACAGGTTAATTCCGACTCGTGCCGAAAACATGTATGTTCGCACAGCCAAACTGACCATCCATAAATAAAATACGTTTATACGTCAGCGTTTGACGGAACGCACTGCTCAAAATATATTTATTACGTTTAGTGTTAGTAGATTATCTCGCACAGAAATATTTAGCTCAAGGCCCATAAAGTGCAAGATTAGTTTTATACTACGGATGTCGCATAAACATAGGTATTAAATGTCACTATTTTCAAAGTTTGTGCTTATGCGCCTTCTAAAAGCCAACCAGCTAGCTATATAAAACACTCTCCTTGTGGCATTAAAACTGTGTTATTGTAACTAGAAATGCGTTTTACAAATATACAACCATATGCATCAACTATTCCCTTTTTTCACGATTTTACATGGCCTTCATATAATTATGACTTTTTAGAGCTGATGCCGTCTGTCACAGTGGCACTTGTGACAACTTTTCAGCTGCCCTCTACTATTAGCTAATATAAGGATCTGGTTTGGCCCAAAAAATTTCACACTGGCTAATCGAGGCTAAGCAAGCTTCGGTTTACAGCGTGGAAGGCTCTGACAAAATCCGGCCCTGCGGCACACATCTTAAAGTGAATGATGCATAACGGAGTGTGCACATTGTCTGCGATGTCATTCGATAAAGCATTACAATTATAGTGTACCACACTCGGATCATGAGGCGTGAAAAGTATATATGGTAGCCGTAAAATTTGTCGTACGGATCTGACGTTAGTATTAATCTAATAAGGTCGGGTGCAATTCAACGCATTTATGTACGAGTACATTTAAGGTGACCCCACCAACCACGATATTTTGTAATCTCGTAAAAAAATTTGTTATGCTTTTTGGTCAGTGGAAATTCGGTGTAAAACTGGTCGCAAACACGACTGCTCGCGATTGAAATCTAGCCATTTAGTGTTCAAGAAAATTACCTCAATTCATGAAATCTAAAATTGGCCGGATTTGAATTAAAAAACATCTGGGTTTGTTTACGAACACCGAGAGCGTGACTATAGGATCGATTTGATTATGATGTCACTTTTTCAGTAAATTTGTTCGCGAACACTAAATCATCCAAATATAAATGATTAGGGTATGGTTGGTTTTTTTCCGGAAAAAACGGAAAATCAAATTTTTCTATTAACATTTTACTTGTTAGCCTGTTAGAACAATAGCAGGAAACACAGTTTTATGCGAAATTGAATCCCGATGTTGAATGTAAATGCCTTACTGAAAAAGGTCTAAAACTGCAATGTTGTCACATGGAATTTGCAGCCACATAGTGCCTCGGCACGTCGATATTTCCAACGGGCACACGGTGGCTATATCGATAGGAGTGCGTATAATTTTATTTGGTGAATTAAAATATAATTAAAAGTGAAAGTACATTATATTTTTAGTGTTGTATAAAGTTACTAATTGGTGTCAAACTGCCCTCCGTCCAAGTGGTGCTGGAGGCGCATTAATACAATAGAGTAGTGTAATTTAAGTCTACGATCCAACTGTCGATCTATTTAGTTTATGACCCTTCGTGGTAAAAATGTCATACATGCCCACGGGTATCTATCACAGGTAAACAGACCGGTGCATTAAGTGGGATGGTGGTAGACAACCACCAAGAGGTGTAACCCTTAGGTTTTTGGTTTATCTTGGAGGGAGGTCTGACTTTAGAGGTAACCAACCATATCCACCTGTGGGCCTGTGTCTGCCCAGTTTACTGCTTTCATATGCTCGATACAAATCACATGGCTCTATTCAGTACCGCGCCTACTTATTTTAAATTTGCCATCGGGAAAAAGTTTCTGATGCGGTGAAGGAAGCAAGTTATGCTAAGATTAGTTGATGCTTGAAAGGTATAGTTATACCAATTCTACCACATAAATCATACGCATGAAATGTAAAGGATGTGTAGATGGTTGTGAATAATGCTCATGGGCGTAGTATTTTGTTGCCTAACGGTTTTCGAACTATTTTCGTCTCCAAAATAATGAAATAGCTTTTTATTTTTTTCGGGGGGGGGTAGGAAAAGCCATTTTTTCCGGTGCCCAACCGTGCATTAGGGAACCGAAATTCTGCGAGTTGAAACGCCGAAATTCTGTTCGAATACAAGGTCAAATTTCTGGCACTTGAATTTTATTTCGACAATTTTAGATTAGCGAAAACTCGGACGAAATTCGGCATTTCGAAAAAACCGGAGGCCTTCCGTATCAAGGTTTTGCGATTCGACATCGGTAATTACAAAATGGAATGGTTGGCGCAATTTACTTATGTTATGTTTACTCACACATTAAAGTTTGGGGCAAATGCCTGAAATCCAATTCCTATTAGCATCAAATTGATTACTAATTATATGTAAAAAAATAAATGTTTATTGTATGTGTTTATTTATTCTAAATATTGTTTTGAAATGGCTGGTATGAACAGGAGTAGTTTGTGTTATAAAATGCAGCGGTTTAGCAAAGACTTATAAGGTCCGAAACACTGGTTATCCTGTCCATGAGGACTCAGCTTAAATTGGTTGCTCTTTCTCAAAGGTGGATAATACTGGTCTTAGTGTCATATCATGTGTGCCTACGTTTTACTAGCCCTGGTATGTATATACTGTATATAGATAACTTGTTGAATAAAATTACCCGTGGTTATATTTAAATCGATCGCTCGTTTAGACTACGGTTATTTATTTATACGTGTATGAAATGTGACCATATATATCCACGCAGATAGGATTGATTATATTATGGTTGTGATCAAACTTTACAACACAAGTTTTAAAACTTAAGTTTAGCCCCATTAATGCATGAGTGTTTCGCTTTCGCCAACCTTTGAAACAATTGTAGCCGGCGCGATGACTCGAGCTCGAATCGTTTGCGTTGCAGTTGCCTTCGCTAACCATACACCAGCCCATTACTACAAAACTGTTTACAGGTGAACGTAGAAAATTTCGGATCAACAGCTCCCTGTGCCGCAAACCATTTTTAATAGAAAACGTTTTGTAGCAATGTGGCAGACTTGCAACGAAATTTCCGTATGTTCTAAGGCTTAAAAGGTTTGGTTTGCACAGTCTCCGGTAATGGAAAATACCCGTGGCCCGGATTGACGACCATTTTTTTGTTCATTGTGCCCCGTTTCTGCTGCTTTGCATCCTAATTTTGCTGAATCGAAGGAACTAATTTTATATACTTTAGAAAACCAGCGAATGTCAGCAAAATTGGATGTGTTTCTTGCACAGCACAGTTGTGTGCAATGAGCGACGAATTGGGTAATCTTGAAACACATTCGTCATTGTGTAATACAGAGATTGGACGTAACATACTATTGTTCATCTCTACAGAAAATAGATATCCGCACAATCATATGTACTGTGGCTAACAATAATCAGACTCCTATAGCCTTGTTTGGGCGCACTTGCCCTAGGTGATTCGCAGCAAACGTCCAACAACTAAAATCAGTTTTCCTAAATGCATTCACTTAGTTGTGCTTAGGTGTGCTTTAATCAGAAATGTACCTGGGGATTCAACAATTTCTGATGAGCAATCGTTTGGATGAACAGTTTGATAAAAGTAAAAATGCCACAAACTGATGGCTGTGACTATTATAATAATTCAGTTCTTTCAATTTCACAAATGTGAGCCTCGCTACGCCCGAACATTTATTTGCTGCAGGATATAAATTGTAAATTCCCAAGAGATCTTCAAAAACGGAGGTAGGCTGTAAACAGTAGGGTCAGGTATTAGAATTAGCATTTATTTAATAATTATTGTACGTGAATATGGCTTTCCCGTCCATCATTAAAAAGTGGGGACGCCCTGGTAGCCCCTGAAACCTTTTATTAAAATTTAAAATAAAAGTTGGTTATTTAAAGTAACATTTTCAGCATAAAATTAAAGCCTTACAGCTGTCAGCGTGTCCATTTCGCGATTGCTCGATGTTACAATATAAAATGCAAAACCGAGATTACACGGCCCCTGGGAAGAGCCAACCCCTAGGCCTATATATTTGTAATAGGAAAACTGGTTAAACAAAGGATCTCGGAAAACGGTAATACTGGAAAACAGCTAAAGTATCGAAACGACATAATATTTGGAAATACTGAAGTACGAAAATGGGGAATTGCTGAAACACGAAACTGTCGAGAAATCATTGTATTGGGAAATGGAAAAATGTCGGAAAACAGGGAAGTTCTCAAAATGGGAAATATGAACCTTGGAAAGCAAGAAAGTCAAGATCCGGAAATTCCCGTTTCCCCAGTTTCCGATTTTTATACATTCTCATTTTCGCGATTTTTCGTTTTGCTTATTTCCGGCTTCCCGATTTCTCGTATTCCCCTTCTCCCGATTTGCAATTTCCCAATTTCTTGTTCACCTGACTTCTATTCAATCGTCAATCGATTATTTCGCACGCTTGAAGGTGCTAGCTCCATCCATCGACAATCGTCTTTGTCAGGGCCTTCGATC
>JASANE010012369.1:0-29016 GCA_030248225.1 Trileptium ribeirensis | reverse complement strand
GCCATGTAGTACCTATTTATTAAAACATTCCAACCCAAAATTTACAAATGATAGCAGCGCCTTACTAGCGATCGTCTTTGTTATGCACTGTTGGTATTACTAGTTGAAAAAAACTTATGGGTATCTTGTAGGAAAGAATTTGTGTAGTATCAGCATTATCGGATGCGTCCAGAGCACATGATACTTGACATCGACTCTCTTTCGGTTAATTTATTCGTATTTTCTTGATATTTCATAGCTCAAGTTACGCACGTCAGTCCGCAATTCGAACTACAATCATACAATACCTTTAATCATACTCAGCAAATATTTCAGTAGATCATGTAAACTTTTGCTTATAATATATATAGAGAGCCGTTACCCGGTGTTGCCCAAAACAAATCTGCATGAAATACAACGTATCGTTGCTAGAAATTAACTGCAAAACAAAAGTTATTATATTATGGCTTTAGCGATCAATGATTAGAAAAGATTTATTGCAGCACAAACAGATTTTTCGGTACAATTATTGGAACAAAGTTTTCTGGAAATCCCTACATCACTGTCATCAAAAGAAAGCGATGAAACTATTAAAAACATAGTGTTTGGATGATCTTCTTTTGACTTGCATAATGTCAACGTCATTGATTTTTTGATAAATATTCTACTATAAAAATATTTCCGGTTGCATTCTAATTATCCGAATTTAAAGCATATTAATCCGCCTGACGATGGGACCACTCCTAACAAAGTGAGCAAGATGTTTCATAACCCTGTAATTTATTTGATTTTATTGCATGTGAGAAAAACGACGCTCTTTCGTTGCACCGTTTTGGTTGTGTTTTCACTATGTCTGAGCCCATCAAATCCGGCAGCGCATGCGCATTTTATCGGAACAGAATCGGATGACTCTATGAAAAAACAAACATCAAACACACAGTGCGCGATACGCCTATAATTTGGGTGCATCAGATTAGATCGTATCGAATACAATGTGACCACAAGTCTGACCGAATCAGATATCGTCATGAGATGTGTTCGGGAAGGGCAAAAACGCAATATGAACACGGCCATAAACTTACTCATCAGATTTTCTTCGTGTAAAGCTGAAATTTTTGCTTTGTTCGTCATCACATTCAAATTCGTCAACCACAATCCCGCTATCGCTGTTCGTATGATCGGGACGTGTTCCCTGATGCATTTCAGTGATGGTTGCACCGACAAAGGTCCGATCATTTCTAGCGATGAGTTGGCGCGTGTGGCTATTAACGTTTTGCAACAAATCTGGTTTTAGATGGCGCTGCGATTGTGGTTGACGTACACCATCAATTGCTGCCGTCTTCGGTGGTATCGGTGGTGGTGGGAGCGGAGCACAGTCACGGAGCGTGCTGTTTGTCAACGGTGACCGTTGACATATCGTTAATGGGGAAGATGCAATGCCGCCGTACAGTGAAGACACAGCACTGGATCGCCCTGAACTCGAACTCGACGATCCGCATCGACTAGAATGGCCAAGCAGATCTGGTTTCGGTGGTATTGGCGGCGGTGGAGGAACATGCGGCGTCGTCGACCGATATGGCGGCGACGAGGCATCTCGTCCGACAAAATAATATGACGGGTTCGATATGGACGACTGTGAAGGGGTTATTGACGTTGAAGGCCGGCCGATGTTTTTTCCACTATGCATTCGGTTTGATGAAGTTGTTGAACATATACTACTTTTTGTTGAAGATAGTTGGCTTTCATTCTGTCGGAATGGTGGAACATGTGCAATACTTCTTTGATTTGGTGTCGTCGTCGTTCGTTTCGTAGTCAATGGTGCCGATATTGACGTGGTCCCAGCCTCGCGATCTGAAGATGCTGGCGTTGCAATGCCGATTTGTTGGCGAACACGTCGAGATTGACCATCGCACTGACGAACATTAGTCGGAGTATGGTGATAATTTACAATTCTGTCAATCGCAGAATTGTGGATTTCCGTTTTGCTTCCTGTACTGCTCATGGTGTCGTTGTTTCTTCCATTATTGGTATCGATATTTGCTCTTGTTTGGGCGTTTGTAATGCCACAGTGGAAGGTTACCCTGTCCTGTGAAACAACGTGCTGATGGCTACCATTCCTCTTCTTTTTCGGACTTTCATTTACCATAGCACTTCTATTAGTAACTAACGGGTTTTGCTCATTTGGTACCCCTTCGCCGCTGTGGTTGTTGAGCTTTGTACGCATGCCGCTTTCGGTCTCATCACTGAAATATAACGATCATTTCACCAATAACTTTAGACACGGTAACAAAATCGATACTTTTGGGTTGACATTATGCCAAGAATTCATTGTATTAGCCAAGAGGGGCAGATAGGTGCCGTGCCCCAGTGTCACCTTGCCCGCGTCCCTTGAAGGACGACAGAAAAGCGCTGCATACATTTATGTGCGTCAGGTAGGTTTAAGCTGTGTCCCATCTAGCAAATATCTGGTGGTTATAGTGGAAAGTTCCTGGCCACACCCGTACGTAAATTGCGATCTTTGATTTTCAGCCAGTAAATATATGTAGTATGTATACAATGTCTATATATTTCCGTCTATAATGCGTATATGTTTATGCATATATATAAACTATTTGTCACATATAGTTGGGACGGATCGTCGAGTAGGAATAGATTCACTTCCACGTCCTCATTCTCATAGCCGGCGCTACCTTAGTATCATCCGCATTATTTGGGGGGGGCCCCCGATTTTTGGGGGCCCCCGATTTCTGCAATTTTGTGCTACATATTTTGGCAAAAATGGGTATTGTAAAAATTTTCAAAAAACCAAACGAAATTCTTACCACTTCACCCCTAGGTTCTAAAAAGCAAAACTCCCGCAGCGTACAGCGTTGGAACAGATTTATTTTGTCGCTTGTGTGATAAACTAGTGGGGGCCTCATGAACAGATCGGACTCGGCTGGACCGCTAGTATATGTAATGTTTATTATTATATAAAACTTCTGTGTAGACTGCCAAAAACAGGCACCTATTTTGTAAGATGTTTGTGATTCAGGCTAAGTGTTGCATCTCACTCTGGACATATTTCATTGTGTTTTATAAGTTGATGTTGTAATTACAACTTTGGCAGGGGCCCCCGCTTGCGGCTTTGGGGGGGGGCCCCCATATTCCTAGCGCCGGCCCTGCTCATTCTTGATATAAATTGAGCTTAAATTTAGCGCGAAAATACGGAACTTAAGGCCAATTTATAAAAATGCAGTAATAACATGTGTATATACAGTTAATAATGGCCTTATTGTTAATTTAAACTCCAACAGTGCCTAGTTTTTTACCTCCGCTTCCACTTTCTCGAAATTCAACGGGGAACGGAAGGTGGCACCGTTGGACTGCATGGCTAATACGTCGTAAATATATAAAGCAATCATATAT
Source organism: Trileptium ribeirensis (assembly GCA_030248225.1). Lineage (NCBI taxonomy): Eukaryota > Metazoa > Nematoda > Enoplea > Enoplida > Thoracostomopsidae > Trileptium > Trileptium ribeirensis. The sequence continues at coordinate 25,629 of JASANE010012369.1, read as the reverse complement.
CTTTAGATTTGTGGCATTGGTCGATCAGGTATTGTTAACTACAAAATTGTCTCGGCTTACGTTACAGAACTGCATGCGTAATATCAATTTGAATGTATGATTAACTACCTAATGTCAAACTAAAGACTAGATCCAACTAAGCGATGCTCACGAAGTGGAAAAGATATAAATGCATATACAGATCTACCAGCGGTTGTGCTACTTTTTTCTCAGTAAAGATACACGAGTTCGGGATTAAGACAGACGTACGGTTTCTTCAAAGGGAGTATGAAATTAACAACATAACTGTAGGAAATCTAGAGCAAAGTTTCGTTATATTGAAAAAATAAAGAAAATAACAGTTTTGTATTTGTGGCTTGATAATTCAGAAATCATGTTCCTAGAATGGATTTATCAAGCTTCCACATCTGGAGAAGCCACTACCACACAGGTTTACTACTAAGTGTGAGTTCACAAATCAGTTAATTTGCTGTGGTATCGTGAGAATTTACTTACTTATTTAGTCGGAGTATGCCTTGTAGGCGGGCACTTACGTGCATAACGTTCTCAAGTCATGCTTTGCAGCATAAAGGAACAATGGGATTTTTCAGCTCAAATACCTTGCTTTCACTTAGACCATTGCGGATCATGATTTTAGTACAAATTTCATATCATCCGTTTGAATGAAGTGCATAATAATAAGAAACGAACATATTTAATTTCATTGAGAGTTGACAGATATTATTGTCACAAAATATTTTAGACCGTATAAGATTGGGAAATCCACCGCACAGAGAATTTGTGCAAGATGAGACGACAAATATCCTCCACGGTATAAGCACGTAAAGACTATAAACACCGGAAGGCTCAATGCATTTTGCATCATCACAAAGGAATCTTGGTGTAGTATTTTGACAATTAATCGTAAATTGTGAGTTATGAAGCCGTACCCACCACAATGATTGACCGACGATTCAGTGTAGCAGCTTGTGTAAAGTAACCGAACACTGTTCTACCATTATGGCTTTGTTAGGCAGGACAACTGTTAAGTGTTTACAAGTAGACTCACGGTTTTCAATCGTTTACAAAGCGATCAGGTACACATCAGACTGCGTTAACTACAGGGCGAAAAAGTATTTGAAACTTCGGAAGGGAAAAAATTATTGTCCTTGCTCATTGTTTAGATTTTGGCAAAACGATTATTTTCTTAATTAAGATATGACAAATATCTTTTACAAGGTCATAGCAGGTGGCACGGGGGGTTGTGCCCTGCCTCCTCCTCTAGCTGAGCCATCCCTGCCCCGTGGAGGATAATACAAAATGTGCTTCACGTTCGTTTAACCCTTTCGTGCATGAATTTTGTAGATGCTAGTTAAAATTTATATATACAGTTGCACAAGCTTTATTCACGCCTAACAGTATATATACGGAAATGCAGAAAACAAGAAATGTCAACAAGTCAGAGTTTGGAGTTGTTGCTTGTAGGCAATATTATGACAAACCTTGCTGTTACCACTCAGTATGTTGTAAGCAAAGATGTGCCATAAAATATTGCAGTCACAAGATTTTTGCTCAAATTAAACACTTTTATCAAATATTCCAATTTCACGACCAAATGTTACCATCATATCCCGTAAATTTTGTTTGGCCTGGTTGATATTTCTTGTTGTAGCTTCTCAAAGATTAAACTATTAGGTGGGATTTAGTGGGTGCTATAAAAAACTCACACTGAACTCCTTAATTTGGCGAAGATCTGAAAACTTGGCCTATACTCTTGGTGCACGTTTCCGGAATGACAAGGCGATTCATGATTCCATTTAGTATCTGCTAAATGATTCTTTTTAATTGAGTAAATGTTGCTGTCATCGAATGTTAACATGTGTTGCTTTTAGGCAACACTGCGAGATGGCAACATTATGAACAGCAGGGTTAAGGTGTGCCCCACCTAGCAAATCCAGAGCACCACTTGAAGAAATTTCTGTCTACGCTTCCGTTCTATATTTAAAGAAAATCAACGAAGTTTACTAAGGAATGAAATAAGGATCATGTCCAGATTTTTTGTTAATATTGGCGGGGGTTCACATGATAAGCTCATGGACAGGACGGCGGAGCTTAATTGATTCAAAATATTAGTTTGAAAATAACAAAAATATCATAAGTATAGTTTCGTAGTCGACTAATTGAACTAAAATTTTGAGCAAACCGACCTAGTTTTCCAAATCTGTCGTAAGCGACAATATTTCCTATTGCGCCACGGCTCCACACGCGGCGCTGTATTTCGCCTGATCGGATACGATTCCATTAATTACTTGCAAACCCAGAAACAACAGTTATTGGAGACAACATAACGAATAGTTTATACCACCTTTTCAGTCTGCACATGCATTACTACAGCGATACCATAATTTATTATCTTGTCTTTATTATAAAAGAAAATTTGAAAATATAACAAGAAATAAGAAAATTACTCATAAACTTTTGCTTTCATTATGATAAAATGAAATGACTGATCGAACTGTCCCGTGCATGAAAAATTTGACTGTCATGCTTTCGATTTCATTATAAATATATATGCAGATTATGAAGCATAGAGGTAGTCACTATTTGAGGAAAAAACTTCTGCGTTTATAATGAAAATGTAAAAGCAAAATCAAATCAATACAGTTTGTTGATATAGAGATGCTAACAAGTCAAGCATTTAATTTTTAATTTGAAACAAACCACGAGAAAAATGTCTAGTCATGGGTCAAATGACAACAAAGTCAGTGGTAGCAGGTTGACAGATACTGACACGAGCGTTTGGAAAATGTGTCCATGACGGTCATCTCAGCGTGACACGTGCAAGAACCCATCAAGGCGAACGAGTGGCGCACACAGTCCGTAGCGACTACTGCGGGACAGCCTTCTGGTTTCCCAAATCTGTTAAATTTCAGTGCACCTCTGGATCAAAAATCTAATGTCTCAGAAAGTCCTGACGATGTGGGAACGACACGTCGGGCCTAAGTTATCGTGCAAGATGAGGGGAGGAATGTTGAAAGTTTTGCGGCGATGGGCGAACTGCGACGGTGGCAGGTTTGAGGTGCTGGGAGCTCCTAGTACGAATCCTACACGTAGGCGGTTCGCATCAGATTGTCTAATACAGCATGAAGGCGTAACAGCACACTGAGGCTGATGTGTAAGCAACCAGGTAGCCCTACATACTCAGGGGCAGCTGCGTTGACTATATTGGATGAGCGCTAGCTAACTCAGCTGATAGAGCTGGTAAAGGCTCATAATAAGCTTACTCGATGCAATGTTGTAAATTGATTATATTTCTCACTGCGTCTTGATTTGACTTAATTGATTTTGCAAAAAGCCAACATTTTGAACCAACTCATAACCAAGCTTAAAATCTATAAATATGCACTCTGATTTTGTGATGCCGTGTGTTAAAGACATGTCGTACGGATACCTTAGCTAATATAGGTAATAGGCAAGATTAAGCTCCAAATATAATAAAAGATACAATTTATCGAAATAACGCAGCGAACGCCGTTGCATTAATAGTCAACTTATCTGCAAGTAAAACTCCCATCAGCCTTTAATAAAGACTAAATTCTTGTCAAGCTTTGAGGGTATAATGAGACAGGTTAAGACTTCAATTAAACTTTACGTACTTAAGATCGAATAACATGAGATCGTATGAATGCGTGACAGCAGAAAACAGCCGTTTTAATGGCACGGTTTAGCCTTGCTGACGTAAGTCTATTAAAACATTAGATGTAAAAGGGGTACATCGTTATTCATTTAGCGTTGGGCTATTGCTGGTCGACGGATCAACGGCTGGGCGAGGTTCAATGGACTGCTGACCGACCACCCAGAACATTCTCTCACTACGATATTTAATATTTTTAAACGCTTCTTTATTATTTATTCCAAAATTTCTTCGATTTGCATACGAAGGTTTTCTTTAACGTACAATGTTTAGGCTAAGGTGCAAATAATACGCCTACGTGGACTATAGCAAGAGTGCACTAAATTTAGTGCTGGTCTTGGCTTTGAATTCTATTACTAAACAGTGACGCGCATTAATTTAATGATAAACATATACATTTTATTTATTTAAATATGACAAGATGGTACTAGACGGTACAAAATCCCTTTGTATTGGTCGTCGATAAACACTAGTAAACTAGCCCGTTATTTACGAGGCTTTCGCTAGAAAATTTGTTAACTCACGCAACACATTATAATGCACACTGTTTACCGTTGAATAAGAAGGGCTACAAAATTAGAAACACGCAAGCCTATAATTACTATCACACAGCAATAACTTGCACAGAACTATAACTGTAATGACTATGCTGAAAATTGAGTAAAACCAGTATCCGCATCCGACTGAAATACGAACTTTCAAGAATAAATAACAATCCACCCACAACACAATTCCTTAGCCTATTTTCAGGCGAAATTCTTCTTTATGCAGGCTGTTTCGCACTCGCGCTCCTTGGTCCTGGATATAAGGCCTATGTACAGTCTTGGATAAAAGTAAGGGAAATTCGCACTTGTTACTAGCGCGCATTTAACTATTAACTCACTCAAATATGCACTCGCTTGGCACGCTAAATTCACTAGCATTTAGTTGCGGATGACGCTTTCCCATTTATTGGTAAAAGAATGTGTTGAAGCTGAATTAATACTTAATAAATAGAAATTAAACTCAAACTGAAATTGCGATGCACTGGTGCTGTCCCAGTGCGATACCCAGTGTTTAAAATATAGGTGTTTTGTTCCAAAATTCACTGTTCTTTTCAATTGTACAACCCAAAGTGTTAACTGTGTACCGTACTATAAAATCATGACTACGTCGCTTACTATACTCGCACCAATTTCCGGTGCGGTCGTGCGAACACAAACACTCAATTGCGCATGATTCATTACCGTGGATGCAAGTGCCATTGTTTTTGCATGGATATGATATGGTACATTCGTCTGAAACCATTTTATGTACCTAAACAATTGCATATTACTTTATCGGTAGGTCTGCCAAATAACAAACTATGCAAAATGTAAAAAAATTGTTTAAAATTTGTGAGCGTTTAACTGTAAAAATATAGAAAGAAACTAATAATAATATTTATCATAGCACAAACTTTATACCCGGTTTCAGTGAAATATAACGTAGCATAGCAGCTAGAAAATTTGCATAGATAGGTCTTGCAAAATCCGCAGATAATTTATTGAAATACTAGTTACGGAATAGTTATGCATGTTGGTTATAAACACAAATAGGAATATAACCAAAATATATATTTCATCTCTTCTCGATAGCCCGGAAAGGCAAAATTTGAAATTGCATGTAATACCTTATGCATGATTCACGGACAATAGCTTTAGGTGTGCAATTAGTGCACGCACTTCTCCATGCATTAGCGTAAATATAACGGCAAAAGTCGGAACGGAACCACTGAGTGCAACAAATTTGCTATAATTTATGTCTATAGTTTAGTTTCTATAAGAAATGTCAAGACAAATCAATTTTGCGCGTGGCCGGTTCAAAATGATTTCTATAAAATTTGCCGACCAAAAAGCTTTTTAGTTCATTCGATCTAATTATATTACTCCAAAATCTATTTGAAATACCTACTTTAGTATCTAGAAACGCTTTCATTCATTTGTTCTACTTCAATTTTGGGATGTACATTGTAGTCATAGTGTAACATTATATGAGTTGTAGCTATATATTATGAAATGACTTCAGTGGAGAAGCAAGGGGAAATGGGCACGGCGGGCGTACCCCCGTGCTACAGCTTGTGCCCCTGTGAAGGGCGACGGACAAGCGAAGTGCATGTCTACGTGCGCCAGGTAGATACATGTGCAATACCTATCAAATATTGCACCCCGCCGTGTGGCTAGTGTGTGCAGCGTCGCCGTGAGCTGCGCCTTGAACCCCACCTATGGATTCGGCGCCTTCCTCCGGCGCCCTCCTAAATAAAAACCGATATCAAAGAGTTAACTACCAGTAACTATTCTCAAATATTGTAGCTTTTCGGTTACAATCTTCAGATTTGTTCAGTTTTGAAGATACCGGAGTAGTTTGTATGTTAGCTTAAGTCGTTGAGACAGAACAGAAAATACCCATTTCCTGTGTTTCTGCGACAAACTTTATTCCTGTGGTTTTGCGTTACCTATACATATGACTCCAACTTGGTAGCTAAATTTTTGTTCTGCCCCACAAATATTTAACAATTTTGTATAAGGTTTGACCACATTGGCGAACTAAGCCAGTCAATGATGCCAACATCAGCTCCATCTACTCGCAGACAATTTCCGAAATAAAAATTAATCGACAATAATTCATTTAACACGAACACACATGTCTCGCAAACGCGTTGTTTTGGCCTGGATGATTTTGGCAACGTTCAATTCAGCTTGTCAATTTCATTTGGTAGGCATATAAAATTATACATTTTTAAGAACAATCATATAAATTTTTTTGTAATTGTCAGTGATAAATCAAAAATTCAGAAAATATTTGCCGCGAATATGATCAGATTCGGTATTTTCTCAGCCACTTCCACGGTTTGGGGATACCAAAATGGTCACAGTATTTATAAAAATTGAAAATTCTAAACTAAAACCGAATCTGATACACTAACGGTTCTGGTCTTATAAATTCTGTTCTTAGTAATGTGTCTTTTAATTGGGCACAGTTGTGCATTTGGGACAGTATAATTGATTCATAAAATGAATTAGCTAATTGAACTTTTTGAACAAAGCTACACAAGTACTTGTACGTCATGATACTTTTTGCACTTATTGATGTTTATCTCTGTCTCATTAATATATTATACATATACAAATATATAAAATGCAGCGTAATACTTCATCTAATGGGCAAATTTGTCACGAACCTTCAATGTGATGGATTATTTTTGTATATTGCACCTAAAATTTAACTGGATGCGGCGCAAATTAAACATCTTTTACTTAGTTATATTACTTTTTATTACTTAAAAAATAGCACTAGTGAAGCTCGCTTGAGTAACACTAAGCTTCGAGTGGTGAGAACAATCCCCCGAAGTCTGTTGTAGAAAGCACACACAAACAAAGCCTACACACAGTACGCAGGTGCAGCATTATATAAACCGAGAGTGATGAGTCATAATTACGCCCGCCTCTTTTGATAGCCAACGTATTCAGTACACAAAACATCACACAACGAGTACAAAAACAATGAACTAACAATTTAATAATTCAATAAAACCCTAAATTGACCGTGAAAAGAACGTTAAAGAAGTCAAACCTACACTTGAGAAAAATCTCATTTTTCATACCAAGTATGAACCAGAAGTGTGAAAAATATTTGCCACACAATATTTTTAACACTCGCAATCAGCTTGTTGGCCCAGAAAACCCCACATCCGACACTAAAACCAACAATAAGCACACATTTAGGTGCATTTCCCACGACTTTTCACCTAATACGAAATTTGGCGCCAACTTTAAGCTTATAGACTGCAGATTGGGAAGTAGTTGAAAAACTTGTTATATATCATTGGAAAGCCCTGGTAAACCTACATGGAATAGGCCTATTAGTTTACGGATATCTTGTTTACTTATTGAGAAAGGTCGCAAAAACATGGAGGGTGTATCCGAAAAATGGGCTAAAATGACGGCATTTTGCCCCATAACTTTTCAAAAATTCCAAATTAGGGCTCCGTCAGTACACGTAAATCGACTATTGCGGTTCGAATGAGCTATCTTGCATCAAAATCCGCCCAACCGTTATCGAGATCCAGGTGCGACAGACACACAGACACACACACAGACAGGACCTCCTCAACCTCCCCTCCATAGCCAAAATTGAAAATTCTCGTTCCACTGGCTCGCTTCGCTGGCGAATGGAATGACCTCACTTCGTTCTCTGATTGCACTCGAATTCAATTACATTAATTTATATTTGCACATATACGTTAGACTAGAGAGGTTAATATATATGAAGATAGAGTCGTGCTAGATTTAATATATCTCACGTATTTGTTTGGGGGCTACAAATCATACTATATTTAATCAGATTAATTATAACTTATTGCTATTAGTCCGTGAACAACGACCACCGATTAAGGCTTGGTTTCGCCAACTGCATGAGGTCACGATCATGCAGCTAATGGTAATGATTTATACACTAGAAATATTTTAGTTAAATCAAATCAGCCATTTAATATTGTAGCCTGTAAACAAAATATTAGAAGATTTGGCCTAAAATTTATGATGCCCGTTTCTCGGAACGATATTACATCCACAGAAAATCAACCTAAGGTCACATACAATGGAAAAGTTTGGAGCTACATTTGGTAAAAAATAGCCGAAATCGGCAAAATGTGGGGAAATCTTTTGCAATAACAGGCCCGGTAGCACACTTTCTTCACCATGGATGGGGGCGACGGGACTTTCGATGTAATGTTCCGCACGCCGAAGGAGCGAAATTTTTTCCAGATAGTCTGCGAAACATTTTACACAATATTTGGGGAAGGGGGCATGCACCCGGTAACGATTTTGAGTATGGCAGCAAGCTAAGATAAAACACTTCCGGGAGCACGCTATATATGCTCATGGTTATTGTGTCGTATGCGTTAGTGGCTGCCAGAAATATACGCATGTACATAAGTGCTGAATAAATTTTGTTACTTTGTTTGTTTGTAAGGAACTTGATTACCCGCTAAGAAATGGGCCCCTTTCTTAACCTGTATTAATGGCTCCATACTCGCGCGCCGAAAGCGCGCGCAAAATTTTGGCGACATTAGTAAAAATGTTGGAGAATTTGGGAAAATCGGAGAAAGCGAAGGACATGCTAGATTTTTTTGGGGGGGGAAGCTCCGCCGGCTCCTGGATACTTGAAGGAGTCAGTAATAAACTGCCTAACATACAACTTTTTGTTGAGGGAGGCGTTCCCGATGACCTCCGCCCATATGGCGGCGCCCCTGTAATTCAGAGGCCAGAGTATTGAAGCATATTTTTTCCGTTTTGTATTGCCGTGGGGTCAACCTTACGGTAATTTAATTATTGGTTTAACGAAATAATGTAACTTTTTCAAACTCGATTTTATCTCACAAACTACAACCATTAGAAATTGGATACAGCGACTTCTGAACACCGTATAAACTTGTTAAATGAAATTTATACGACATACCTTCATCGCAATAGTCGCCAAACCATCCGTTAATACAGTAGCATCGGCCTTTGTAACATTGTCCACCGTTATCACACGTAACGTTCAAGCAATGATCGGAATCATCATAGTCAGCGATTGCAGTACTATCAGAGTGGGAAATATCGTCACCAGTATAGTTGTAAGTGCTGTAGGCATTGGTCATCACTGATTGCCCTAAATAGTCTATTACATTGGCTATTACAACATTAACAGATAGAAGTGTGCATACAGTGGGTATTTGGAGAGTTACAGTGTTTATTATTGCATAAAATGTTTTTACTACACATGTATCAATTATAATGTATTATTTTTACAAATTTAATAAAATATGTGTAGTTTCTGCATGAAAAACAAGTGCCACTGCTAAAATCAGCGTATTTCTTGTAACAACATTTGGTATTTATGCTGTAACGTTTGTAGATCAAGTGCTCCAAAATACATCTATTAAACGACTTATTTAAATTTAAGAGATTAATCTACAATTTGGAAATCGGAGAACAATCAGCATTTCAGACAGACACATTATATTTTGCATGATGTATGAAACCACAGTACGTTAACATTATTACATGCGATGTGTGGGGTACAATCTCAGCGAAATGTATACAACGCCGCCTAGTAATGAAACCTCCGCTGATGATCAGGAAGCTTCACTGATGAAAATGTTGCACGTTGTGTAATCTTTCTGCTCGTAAGAATGCTTTAATGCACAGGCCTGATTCAATCATTGTGGTAAGTAACGATTTGCAGATCGTGAACTGTGGTAATGGATACACGGTAATCGGCTTCAAAGACGTCATAATACCAGTCCATGAAGGCTTCTTGAGAAAAAAATGATATTTTTCACCATCATTATATTAACGATCGTGGGTCAGACGAAATGGATCGCGTCATGCCCATCGGGTTTATATGGTTATACAGAGAAGTGTGTGATTTATCTCAAGTGGCACTATGACCTCTTATTAAAATCAATAACAGTAGCGTTCAATATACTTAATCGCATTTTTTTATTTTAGCGCTTCAGGGGTTGTGCTTGACAATCGAACCTGGCTCTTGACAATACTAAATGTGAAAATGCTGAACTCAACCTTGCGTGTTGTATTTTAAGAATTCCGTTCAATGCTATTGTCTGCTAAACGGTTAAGCAAAGACTATGTAGTATAGTGTAAGCAATGGTCGTAGCACTCGTCGTCCTCCTGGCGGGAACGATCAGTGATTCCGAACTTGTGAATAAAATTGATTAATGTTAAAAGAGCTTCGTGAAATTTATGAATTGGTATACAGAGAATTAGATAGCTTTATATATATCAAGATAGGGTCATGACAAAGCCACTGTATCAGATGTATCAATTTGGACGTAAATAGCGGTCATGATATCTTTAATGCGAAAAATTATGCTTTATTGCAGTGAGTATCCGATTTAGGCATGCTTGACGTCAATATCATTAAGCCTACAGGGCTCATTGGATGCAAACGCAGGCGTACTTATACAATTCATCATGCCATTAGTGTTAATGACTACTAATTTCATATAGCTGGAAGGTGGCGATCACAAGAAATATGTTAACGTTCGTTACGATAAGTTTACGCCTAATTTCATACTTAATACGACTGTTAAATAAAGCATATATAAATTATAACACGATTAGATGACGAACATAATAAAATTTTGACATCACTCATGTGTGTCAAATACATGCCAACATTTTGGTAAGCTGTGGTAAAAACCGTAAGGTGCATGGTACAAAGAGTTTTCTCTGTCAGCTAAGAGATGTAGTGTCCATATTGCAGCATGAAACCGCAACCAACACGGGCATTTCTAAGCCTAAGATTGAGTTTTTGTCCCAGTCGTTAGAATATATATTTGTTTGTACATTAGCCCAAGTGTGCATTAAATAATTACTGTTAACTTTGCAGTCCTTGGCAAAGTGACCCAATGTCTCGATTTCTGAAGTCCGCTAACCACAAAGAGCTGGCAAACGTCTCAGAGCTTGGGCGCAGCAACAAAGATTTGGTGTATAAAATAACGTAAAGTTCTATAATGTATTTCTATGTATCTAAAACCTTTATCACAAGCCAGCATTGATGTTTGCGTTTTTACGTTGTAATTTGCGCCTTCACGTTTTGAAATGAAAAGACAGATTAATCTTAACTAAATACCTGTATGAATTGACTTTTTGCATTAACAAATTACAAGCCTAAAATTTATTTACTGGTCCACAGTAAAATCTTTCAAATTGCGCCTTGGTAAGTTTGTCACAACGAACATACTAAAAGAAAATTGGACCAGAAATCTGAATGTTTCCTCCACTCCAGTTGGCTTGACTTTTTATATGAAACATTTGTGTAGCGGAAATGATTTACTTACTTACTATGTGAAATTGATAATAACAAAAATAAATATAGCTCTTGATATCAAGCATACTGCGATTAGGAATATTGGTAAAATATCTTGCATGGCGATCTTTACCCGTCTCATTTTAGCTTATAGTTTTTTATTTTAATGTAAAAGCTAGAGAAACAGATGTGTTTGTTTTCCTATGGAACACTGTGGTTATGTAACAACTGTGACAAAATTTCGAATGGTAATTAAAATCTTTTTAACGCATCCTGAAACGATGTTTTCAGATAGTAGAACTTGTTGCTTTTTCGTTTGACATAAAAACATTAAATATTGTGACAAAGTGCTCAACATGTTATTTCAAGTCATCAAACGTTCTTCGCTGAATGCTTTACACTATTTTTCACTTACCCAGCATAGTCAACATAAAAGCCAAAACAAAATTGCCACCACGCGTCATATTAGCGCTATTTAAAATATAAGATATAATTTTAAATGTTTGTGTTGAAAAAGACCCTATTATCTAACAGTTATGGTAATTTACATCGGTCTGTCTCAGTACTACCTGAAAAGAAGTAACTGCTGCATGTAACAGAATATATTGCTCTAAAATTTCTCCGCAAATTTTAATTTCCACGCGGCAAAGTTTAAATTTTAAAATTCATAAATTTTCGCTGAAACATACTTTGAAATCGAGCTGCCATTCTCACATTAATTAAATCAATATAATTTTATATTTTGATAATATAGTTGATATACAAGCAGAGACGTGAGCTTTTTTGTTGTTCCGTAAGATATGAAGAAACAATTGCTTATATATACTAATAATGCGTTTGAACTGTTGAAAAATCTTTCAAATCTTTAGTCTGATTCACGCGGCGTATTTATCCATAGTTGGCTAATCTGAGAAGTAAGCATCATGTAAAGTGTTCTACAAATTATGCGGCCAAAGTCTAGTTCTTGAGCCTCAAAGGTAACATATATCTTACACAGCAAATGCCTAAAATTGTTACTACACACCTGCAAGAACTTCTGTGGGGTTAATTGGATTTCGGTTGTCAACTAACAGAATCCAATATAAGGCTTTAGCATCTATATTTGCCAGCAACCAACAGTAATATATCCTTATTTACAATTGCTGCTCTGTTAGTTTTTGATAACTAAAAAACAACTTTTTGCTGATAGAGTAAGCAAAGGGTTGTTCAGAGGCTAGCTTTAGCTTTTGATCAACCTACCCCACCATTGCACATTGTGGCATTGCTGAGGTGTTATAATTTTTTTCAAAATTTTATTATAGACTGTTAATGAACGATAGACAAAACAGTGTAAGTTGTGGAGTCTAATAATTGAGACCTATCGCATAGAACAGGAACAAGTCAAAGCATTGCATACAATGCTACGGAAACTTGTGGAAAAGCGCCGAGTTTTTAAAAACCATCATGGTACGTAATATTTCGTAAATGAAAACCACAAAACACTATTAAACGTTTATTTTTGCAGAAAAATCTCACAACATAAAATAGATTATTACTGTCTAAATTATACATTACTTAAATTTTATTCTTTGTTATCTGTTGCGGACCAGGCATCTTATAAATAAAACAAATTTATACAAATAAGGTGTTGAATATTTGCATTCTAAAACACATTAAGAGTCATCGAGAAATACAGCTGAACTCTAAGATACCTAGGAAAGTCAGTACCACCGGGCTTCCAGAAAATATGTAGGTAGAAGCGCTCGGAGCAACACCTATATGACCTATGGCTATCTCTATTGGCCACTGTTGCGCCCTGAGTGATGAAATTCAGACTTTGAGATTTTTCGGTAGACAACGAAAAATACAGTGTGGCAAAATTCGACAAAAAACAATAAATTGACACGTGAAATGAACTGCTAGTCTTGCAGCGGTTCATTAGAAGTTCTTTAAAATTTGGTTTTAAGCTGTTTAAGCCGCATATAATAATGTTTTTAAATAAACTAAAAATATGTTTATACGTAGCTCCTATTTGGGATTTGCCCCATTTCTTCGGTGGTGCAACTAACCCTGACGATCCCTATGTGAGAGGCCTAGAAATTATATAATATATACCATTTTACCACATATCTAAATAATGTATTCTACTTCAATCATACATACTCATAGAGAAGAGAGGGATTATCTCCCAAGGTTACGTACTCATCCCTCCCTCTCATCCTGATTCGTCACCCTCTGTTGACCTCCCCCTTCCGAGACCTGCTGACCTCGATCCCCCTGTGGAGACCGAAAGCCTCTTTCCTTTCACAAAGCACCCGATATCCCCCAGAACCTCGGATTTGCATGTATGACTTCATATTGCACACTTTTCCTGATATAACAACCTATTGAATAGCATTCCAATGTATATTTCCAACTACCGTTGGGTCTTTACTACACTAAATTCAACAAAATACGCCATTTTTGAATCAGACCCGCTGCTTTTCGCTATTATACTTTTTTAGTAAAGGTATCGGTGTCCCGATTTATGCCTTTTACTACCTTTGGCTGCGACCTAGTTTCGCCAACACACCAACCGAATTTCGAGCCCTTTTCTGTATAATATTTTGCTGCGTTTAAAATATAAAAATATAGTGGCACATGTATTACATTTCTAAGCAGAAAGACATCGGAAAATTGTTTTTGGTTTGTTCTTTTTGTTTCTTTTTCAGATATAAAATTTCAGTCTTTTACAGTAGTTGGGAATTCCCCGGCCGAGGTATTTAGTATACTATGCATTTTCCCAACTATAGGTGAGTCTGTGTCATTTCTGTAAATATAGGTGAGTCTGTGCCATTTCTGTAAACATCGGTGAGTCTGTGAGTCTGTATTTTCCGAATGTTCAATTTTCTTTTACCAATTTTCTATTTTCCTTATTTTTTACTTTCGCAATTTTTCATTTTCAAGGCTTCTTATTTTTTCAAAATGTCATTTTCTATGTTTTCAGTTAACGAATTTTTGTTTTACCTTCTTCTAGAGTTTCCATTTACCCAATCTTATAGAATTTCCTTTTACCCAATTGAAAATGTACGCTTAGCTCAGTCAAGTTTTCTGAATTTCCCCTTTTCTACATCTTCAGATTGAAAATTTTGGAATTTCTTGTTTAGTCTTTTTAAAATTTGTTTGATGATAGCTTCATGCAATTATTGTGTGATATTACTTCTCTACAATTAGTATAAAAATTAACACAAATATGGGCAAATGTATGGCGAACAAATTTTTATATATTATGTATAATTATGTCAAAATAAATTGTAAAAAATTGGCCTCAACAAATATGTGACACATAGTGCATAATTTGTATGACTTGTAACACAGAATATGTACGATTATTTACATATCCTTTGTACTAATTGACACATAAGAATTGTATGACTCGTTAAACATTCCTTTGTGTGAAATTACATCCAACATATATACGATAAATCGTACATGATTTGCATGAAATAGCATACAAAAAACGTATGATTATTTGCATAATTTGTATGAAATTTCAGATAATAAATGCACGTTTTGGAACACATAAATTTTTGAAGCTACATAAAGTAAATATACCATAAAATTGAAAACTAGTAAAAAAATATCAGTTAACTACAATCATACATACATTAGGTATATCTTATTTCGTACAAATATTTGTAAAAATTCATACATTAGATATATCATATTTAATACAAAGATGTATGAAAATTCATACTTTAAATATATTTACTCATACAAATAAATATGAAAATTCATACAATACATATATTATTTTTCATACAAATATATTAAAATTCATACATTGTATATGTTGCGTTTCACTCAATTAACATTCAAATTAATACAATGCAGGTATGGTATTTGATACAAATATATGTGAAGATTCTTACACTATGTTGTATATTTCATACTATAAAGTGATAAATTTCAATCAACTACAGTTATATATTTTATACAAGAGTATCTAAAAATTCAGACAAACGAGAAAACCGCTTTATCAGATTCCATACAAAATTGTTTTGATATCGATACTTTACAAATGTATGAACTGTCCCACTTAAATGTGTATGTAAACCAGAGCACACCAATAATGCCTGACACTGTGCACATATATGTATGACATATAATGCTAATCTTTTAGAGTGCGGAATAAAAAGTTTCTTAATTTATCTATTGTAGAGTTTGTGATTTAGTGTATTGGACGGTTAAATGTAGCTTGGTTGGTGGCTTGGCAGAGCATTGACTTGACCGAGAGTTCCTTTTGTTAGTTGGTCGGTACGGCAAATTCTGTTACAGCTGATCTAGGCTTTCATAGCTAGCTAATAGATTGACCGACCGAGTGGTGGATTATTCGACTGGGGCCACGTTAACCTTCGGGCTAGCAATATTCTTTAACGTCAAGCTGGAAAGGAATTTAGTCGCAAACCACAGACATAGCTCGCTGATGCTCTCAACCTCATTTCACATAAATTATTCTTAACCACAAGTCTAAGGTGGCTAAATCCCTACAGAAACATTTGATGCTCTGCACTGCAGTGTGTGGTAGCCATACTCACAGAACAGCAAATCATGGTAATTCGTCAATATTAATTAACAAAATTGAGTATTTTCCGGCTGAATAACGCGATAGATTGACGTAAATACACTGTGATAAAATTATCACATGTATTACTGAGCATTTATTCCACTCAAAAGCGCGCATATCCACATTCTTGGCTAAATAGTTAAACATCACAGCCATGGCCTAAAAATCGTTAAGAAATTGTGATATAATATAATACTACTTGAAGTGAAAAACATGGTAAAATAGGCAAATTTATTTCATGTAGTGACTGTGATAAATTTTTTTACCTACATTGTGTATATACAAGCAGGCGCTTGGATAAAAATCAGTTACAATTCTGTAAGCCCTTAACTGAAACGCTACTGAGTTGAATTATTCTAGCGCTATCGTGACTTAATCCTTGTAGTCAACAACACCCATCATTTCAAAATCACTAATTGTGATTAATCACTTCAATTTCAATAATAAACAACAAAACATTCAAAAAATTAAGAAAATTAATCGAATAACATTATTTTTCAGAAACGGTTAAAAATTACGTCTATCGAGGTACAGTTGCTTATATATTCGCCAGTTCATGAATAAGTTTTAAACAGGACACCATTTACAGGCTAGAACGAGACCGAATTTTACTTTCGTCATGCGCAAATTCGTAGCTTTGTTAGACTGGTTTAAATAACAGCATGTCGTGTGAAACATCTATCTGGCGGTGTAGCTTGATGTGTCATATCTAGAGAATTTGCTGGGACGGAAATAAAAAAATAATTCGTGATAATAAAAATTCGGAAATAATTCTACACTTTCTTCATTAAATTTTCCTTGAATTAGTCAAATGACAGTTTAGATCCTATAATTCTTTCTCCAGATATTCGCGGTTTTTCGATTAACCTGTGGAAATGCTTTGCTCTAAACATATTTAAATTTCTAAATTTGCTTAGGATGTTCATCATGAACTAAAAAGGTCAGAGTGGTCAGAAATTTTATAACGGATTTGACATATATATGCTTAATCTGCCTAGGTGTTTTGTGTGTATGTATATTTGGCGATTTTTCCAATATATACATGCGCCTGATCCCATTTATTGTCAAAATTAAAATTGTTTTTTCAAGGACATCAAAAATTCTTCATAAAGCACCCCTTCGATGCTTCGAGAAATAATAAAACTTTCTAGTCTACTATATTATTTACTGTATACAACAGACTGAGTAATACTTGCATGACACTCCTACTGGTGCAGATTAAAAAGAGTAAGAGTATTGCAATGCCACAATTTTTTGGTGATTTGGAGATTAATTTTTTATAGTACGAAAGCGTAGTAAGTTGCAAAATATCACTGTTTTACTTAGCGTTAGTTTTAGCGAATCAATTACAACTTGTCATAACTTGATTAATTTTGCATATGTAATTTGAAAGTCTTCACGTCAACATATTAAATGACATCATTGCTATTCCTTTGAATAATATTTTATCTACCTATGGATTAACTTTAGTAGTATTTGACACTTGTTAGCTTTGCTGCCATTTCGAGTTTTTACTACGTCCAATATCTTCGAAAATTTGGCAAAACGCCACTTAAAGCAAAAGGCAACGATAATATTTTGTGTCTTAAACCATGTTGTTTTTAGTTATATGACAAATTCACGACACATAGAGATAATCTGTTATCCAAGGACAATGAAATTACAACAAAGTGCCTGAATCAAGCCTATATTAAGTGCACAGCAATGTTAGTTTGCCACAGCGGCGCCTATTCTATGCCCATTTTGTTGTGGCAGTTGGCGAAATACACTATTTGCTTTGAATAAATACCATGACTGACACTATAACATTGTTGGAGATTTTTGTGGTTGTAATAACAAAGTGCAGCACGCGGTTGTATATTTAACATTAAATTGTAATTGTTGTATGGCTCATATATAATCAAGACAGGACATTAAGCTATATACCAAGCGATTTTCGAAACTAACAGCAAATAGGATGCAGTCTTATCAGCAGTCCACTTTATTTTTTATGCACTGTTGTCCTGAAACTTATTCTATTCCAGCTTTACAGTACCTGCCATAGTTTTTATAGAGCTTAAATAATATTTTATTGGAATATTCTCATAGATTATTGAAATATAATTGTGAAGTTTTTGTTTTTTTGAGATACAAGGTGTCCGTCATGGGCATTTGAAATTATTTATTTGCATTGTAGTGCTACGCTGGTGGTATTATTGTTGCATGGTTGGCTTATAAAAATCATTTTTAGAATTCTTTCATGATTATATAAAAATTCTGAGAATTATTAACCGCCATCTAGATTTAGCTAGCCTGGAATTTGGGTGTATGTAAGCTGAGATTTTGTTTCGATTAGCGAGGCAGTTGCCGCCTTAGTTCGCAGAGTCAGTCGCTGCAATCGATTGCAGAGTCAGTCGCGATCGGAGATCTCAGAGTAAGTAGTCTCTTTTATTTCAAATTTTATGTCTTAGCTTAATTGACACACGGCATTGTGGTATTTAACACTGTTCTAGCTAGGCAGTAGTTATTAAAAGCTAAGACATAGTGTTGATTCCGAGTTGAACAAAAATTTGAGGTTTATTAAGAGCAGACGGGCTGCTCCGAAAATTTACTATTGAAAGCACAGGGGTGCTCCTTACTTTAGGAGACTATTGAGAGCACAGGGGTGCTCCATATACTAGATGGTCTTTGAGAGCACACGGGTGCTCCACATTTTCTTGGGTTATTGAGAGCAAACGCACTGCTCCGGAAATTTTCTTTGAGAGCACAGGGGTGCTCCGAAAACTTGTTTTTCTTGAGAACAGAGGGCTGCTCTTAAAAAATTCTTTTGAGAACACAAGGGCGCTTCGATAAAATATATTGACTAGGTTGAGTTGAGTTTCAGTCAAAGCTTATCGAAGGGTCCACCTTGTAGTTCACAAATCACTTCGAGCATTAACATTAACTAATTATTTGGATCCTTAGATCCACTTTGTCAATTCAAATAATTCATTACTTTATTGCCGTACTACTATTTATCTTAGCAATATTAAGTTATGTGTTTATTATATTTGTGCAGTAAGTGCAGTCCTAGGTTCTGAGGACTGCCATTACACAAGGTCATCCTTGGAAAGCTGTAAGAATTTTTACTCATTAGGCCTAGTTTCGATACAGTTGGAGGTCCTACCGAGATCCGATTTCCTTAATCGGATTAAAAGAACTTGGTTGCATTACAAGAATTAGAGTCTTCTAAACTTCGCACAGGTACAGCTATTTACAAGCTGCGAAGTGCACATTTGGTTAACTTAGAGCCGACAGACAACGAAGAGGAAAAATTCGTTTTTTGAGACAGAAACTGAAATTGAGGTTATGGATACATTGGTGAAAAATATAGGTCAGCGTGATCATGTTATAATATATCTAGCCTCAAAGGTAGATAATGGTCTAAAAGACCTTTTTAACGGTTTTGACGAAATTTCACAGCGAGTTCGGTTGGGCAATGAAAATGAATTCACCAATAAGCCCTTCCTAGGAGATCTTACTAGCCAAAATTTTAACTCTTGGCTTGAAAATTTTACCTTGGTTTGTGATGCAAGAATAATTGATGACAACATGAAGCTAAAAGTTCTGCCGGCATATCTAAGGGACAGAGATAAGGACACATATGACCGCATACCGGATGCTTCTACGAGAAATTATAATGATCTGTTACGGGAGTTAAAGAACTCTTTGCTAATACCAGAGTGGTCTTTGTTCCACGAAGCGGTGCTTGAACAGCGCTAGTAATTGAGTGGCAAGTCACTGACCGCTTATCTCAAAGCAATTAAGAAGACATCTGGGAGCATATATCCACATGAGACGTATGAAAATTTACAACGAAAAATTATCAGGAGATTTTTCAGTGGTCTTCGACATGAGCTAAAATCGTCTGTCTTCGTGATATGCCTAAAACACTGTGCCAGGCTGAAGATCTGGCGCAACGCTTGGAAATGCAGACGGTTTTATGTGGACTTGAGGGTATACCAGTAAAGTAAAACTAACACACTAGCCCGTGATCAAACCTTACATAAAGTAGCTCAAGACTTAGAACTATTGGTTAAAAATTAAAAAGAAATTGCAAATACATTATAACAGGTTAGGAATAACGGACAGAGACGGGATAACCGCCCGTGTCCACCTGCTGTTAGCACAATTCAAAATAGATGGCCTAATAATACACCGTTTATTGTTAACAACATATCACAAAAATTTTTTCCCAGGGTCCACGGTGTTACAACTGTGGAAGGATGTGCCACATGGCCATGTGTTGCCTGTTAAGGGGTAATCAAAATAATACTAATCGGCAAATTAGCCAACCTTCCAATTCTAATATTCAGCATCGAGACAATTTTTCACAAAATTTTCGACGACCGTTGTCATCGGTTTCTCATCCAAATATTCCAAACGTAGGCCCTATGACAAGTCGTCCGAAAAACACTTTGTGGCCACCACTACTGTTGGGCAGGTTGCAACTGAGCCGCTACAGGCACCTTGTAATCATGATAACGACCGGCATGAGATTGATAAATTGCGTAACCAACTTGAAGTTCTTAGTAAGCAGAACTCGTTGCTTGTTGAGAAAGCCTATCTCTAGTTAGTAGGCATGGTTTCACTAGAGGAGCTCACCCTCAAGCAAGATGGTCAAGGCGACACCGCTAATTATAAATACACTTCCTCTGTTAAAATGAATTTTTCCCCTCAGACCAAACCATTTAAGCTTTCGTATTTATTTCTGGGATTATTGTTCTTGTTCTTAATGATATCACCAGCAGAACTAACAATGAAAACGTTGAACAAACTTCATCCCATCTGTTTCCATTGTTTGGGGTTGGATTTGTCTCGGAAGGCCTGGTCATGACGGCTTCAGATTCAGTGTACGTGCCTATATTGGTGCATACTAGGCACGAACGTAGCGCTTGCTGGTGTCGGCTCTGTGGCGGGCATCGGCGTGGGAATTGCCAACAGTATCCAAATGTCCCATCTAAAACCTAAAATCACTGCGTTGAAGAACTGTGTACGGGTTTTCGCGGAACAAGTTACTAAAGATTCGGAGCATATTCAACAGTTAACAGCAAATCAGGAGAGCAATTTGGCAAATTGCAATTTTGCAATAACGCATGATATTGTCCACTATATAGAACAAACCACAATATCATTAGAGCGTACTGTCATGAATCGTGTGGTGTGGACACAGTTTATGGCCCAAACTAATTTCTTTTTGAGTGAGGTGTTCCATATAATTAAAGCCATGGTTCTATGTAGTAGCAGCGGAACACTTTCTGCTGACATACTGACAGCTTCACAAATAAGACTGTTAGTACAAAAAGAACTTACACCGCATGGTAAATGATCCAAGTCAATTTTATCACTTTGTTAAGGCATACCCTATCTTAATGGACACAGTAGACGCCAGATTTGGTATTATACTAGAACTACCACGCATACGCGTCTAAAATATACTACCGCTAACGCGGGTCGTTAACGTAGGGTTTAACAATAAGAATACAACTGCTACTGCTAGGTTGTCATTGTCACAGTATATTACATATGATAAGACCCTTAACAGAGGGTATTTTCATGAGTTAAATTTGAGGGATGCCACAAAACCACCGGATTGTGGTTTTGTGACCGTGGCGTCCTACCTACAACTATTAGTGATACTTGCCTTATGCGCGAGTAAACTTAAAATGCGTCCATCGACTATCCTATTTTGTAAAAGCCGATAGCGAAGGGCAAACCATTGTTACGGAACAAATGTGGAAATTTCATCGACTTTTCGATAACAGAAAATTGGCAAAATCAGAAACAAGCACCTAAAATTACAGTTTGTCTTCGAACAGAATTTTGACGATTTTGAATTTGCAGTTAAAACTGTTATCGAACGCCTATCAGCTTCTGATTCGTATTTGTCTGTGTTCGCGAACAAATTTAACGCAATACTGACGTCACAAATCAATCGTTCATGTTGTTTACGTTAGGTGTTCGCGAACAAATTCAGCGAATCCAAATCCGGTAGATTTTCGTTCGCAAAAAATTCGGTAATTTTCCTTGAATTTTTCGCGAACACAAATTTCCCGGATTACTTTCAGAGCTTTGTGTTCGCGAACGGTTTTGCGCCGCATTATGGTTTACCAAAAAACGTTCAGTAACAGATTTTTAACCGAAATAGCAAATTAGGATTATTGATGGGCGTGGGTTAAGTTTACTCTCGCATTAACGATTTGAAAATTTCAACCGTTAATGAAGCTTGCACATTTGATATCAAACAATACTCCCAGAAACTGTAATTCAAAGTACACGTGTGGGTATTCTAGTTAGAACATCTGAAGAGCACGTGCACATCACGCGAATTCAGCCTGGGGGCAAAGTTACCAAAGCTGATAAATTAAAGGTGCCTGAGCATGGTGTAATGTTCTTTTGGACATTCAAATTTCTCTATGGTAATTGTAGGAGATCAGGTATTAATGTCTATAATGTCTAGTTATAGGCAAGTACAAAATTTCGAGGTTTTCCTGCAACAGTTATCAAAAATAAATTTTAATTTCTCGGGGTTAATTTAGCCCCTACCTATAGAAAGTTGTTTTCGATGTCATTCTGCTTCAACCGATTAAAGGCTAAAGCCTGAGTTGCAGTACTTGATGCAGGGCGACGTGGACATACCTAGCGAAGTCTTGTACTTTGTGGCTGACCTTCTTTTAGTAATAATTATTTTGTGTAGTTTGCACAAATGTTGAAAAATATTCAAATTTATTAGTTGCTGCTGCTCTGGTTCGAGCCGCTGTCCGGTGACTGGGAGAACAGAGATTTTGCAAAGATCGGTAGGGTACAAAAACAAGTAGAAAATCGGATAGAAACCCGCCCAATATCACTACACTGTGATAGACCTTTAGCGAAGACTGCTTTTGTCCAGAGAGACCATTAGGCCATCAAGGTATGTGAATTACAGTTTTGCCATCCAAAATCACACCGCCCTGACAGTAATCAAAAGGCGATTACAGCGACTGCTGAAACAGTGTTCTCGGTTGGCAAAGCAGCGTCAGAGAATAAGGTTACATTAGATGGTAACCGTTTCCCCGCAGTTCTGTTCTAGACACGAGTCATTAATACAACTATAATGTCTTCTGATGCTTCTAACAATCCCTGAGATTTTTCGAAGATGACTTAGTGTCAGTGCCTAGGTCCTGTGCGGTTGGCATAACAGGCCATAATTTGCCGATGAAAGGAGGCATTAAAGTTGCTCTGGGAATTGGTACTCGAATTTTTGATTTTCACGTCTTAGTTTCAGATAATAAAAAAATCACCCATTATAATGAGTATATGGACCTTTACCGCTTTCAACAGACAAATTGATGACAATTCTGCGCAGTCTAAATGTTTTATTTATTCGACGTATCTGCACATTTCTTTATGAACTTATAATACCTTATCATCACCACGGGCTTATATTAATACGAACAGTCGATATTTATAGTGGATATGCGTTCAACAACCATTATATGATAGCAGCAAGATTTGTGAATCATCTTGCAACGAATAGTTTGGATAAAGTGCATCGTCCGAGGATCAATCGGCATTAACATTTCGCAAAGCATATCAATAATGGAACATTTGCTCAATATCTATCTTCAGTACTAAATAGCGTATTGGCAGGCGGGAGTGATGGAAATTTATCGTCAGTGTGAAGAAACCAGCGGCTTCATCCACGGCAGATAAAATGTCGAAGAAAATTTTATCATCCGAAACTAAGACGTGAAAATCAAAAATTCGAGTACCGATTCCCAGAGCAACTTTAATGCCTCCTTTTCATCGGCAAATTATTGGCCTGTTATGCCAACCGCACAGGACCTAGGCACTGACACTAAGTCATCTTCTGAAAAACCTCGGGCTATTCGAAGCATAAGAAAACATTATCAATTGTATTCTTTACCCGGTGTATAAAACAGAACTGCGGGGAAATGGTTACCATATAATGTAACCTTATTCTCTGACGCTGCTTTGCCAACCGCCAACGCTGTTTCAGCAGTCGCTGTAATCGCCTTTTGATTACTGTCAGGGCGGTGTGATTTTCCACGGCAAAACTGTAATTCACATATCTCGATGGCCTGATGGTGTCTCTGGACAAATACGAAAATTCCCTAAAGGTCTATCACAGTGTAGTGATACCGGGCGGGTTTCTATCAGTTTTTCTACTTGTTTTAGTACCCTACCGATCTTTTCGAAAAATCTTTGCTCCCAGTCACCGGACGGCGGCTCGAACCGAGGAGCAGCAGCAACTAATAAATTTAATATTTTTCAACATTTGTGCAAACGACACAAAATAATTATTACGATAACAAGGTCAGCCACAAGATACAAGACTTCGCTAGGTATGTCCACGTCGCCCTGCATCAAGTACTGCAACTCACGCTTTAGCCTTTAATCGGTTGAAGCAGAATGATATTTAACAACTTTCTCCAGGTAGGTGGTGAATTAACCGAGAAATTAAAATTTATTTTTGATAACTGTTGCAGGAAAACCTCGAAATTTTGTACTTGCCTATAACTAGACATTATAGACATTAATACCTGATCTCCTACAATTACCATAGAGAAATTTGAATGTCCAAAAGAACATTACACCATGCTCAGGCACCTTTAATTTATCAGCTTTGGTAACTTTGCCCCCAGGCTGAATTCGCGTGATGTGCACGTGCTCTTCAGATGTTCTAACTAGAATACCCACACGTGTACTTTGAATTACAGTTTCTGGGAGTATTGTTTGATATCAAATGTGCAAGCTTCATTAACGGTTGAAATTTTCAAATCGTTAATGCGAGAGTAAACTTAACCCACGCCCATCAATAATCCTAATTTGCTATTTCGGTTAAAAATCTGTTACTGAACGTTTTTTGGTAAACCATAATGCGGCGCAAAACCGTTCGCGAACACAAAGCTCTGTGATAGTAATCCGGGAAATTTGTGTTCGCGAAAATTCAAGGAAAATTACCGAATTTTTCCGAACAAAAATCTACCGGATTTGGATTCGCTGAATTTCTTCGCGAACACTGTAACGTAAACGATATGAACGATTGATTTGTGACGTCAGTATTGCGTTAAATTTGTTCAGCGAACACAGACAAATACGAATCAGAAGCTGATAGGCGTTCGATAACCGCTTTCACTCCAAATTCAAATCGTTCAAAATTATTGTTCAGAAGACAAACTGCTAATTTTAGGTGTTTGTTCTGATTTTGCCAATTTTCTAGTTATCGGGAGAGTACAATGAAATTTCCACATTTGTTTCGTGACACAATCGTTTTTCCTTCGCTATCGGCTTTTACAAAATCGGATAGTCGATGGACGCATTTTAAGTTTACTCGCGCATAAGGCAAGTATCACTAATAGTTGTAGGTAGGACGCCACGGTCACAAAACCACAATCGGTGGTTTTGTGGCGTGCTAAATTTAACTCATGAAAATACCCTCTGTTAAGGGTCTTATCATATGTAATATACTGTGACAATGACAACCTAGCAGTAGCAGTTGTATTCTTATTGTTAA
>JASANE010012367.1:0-18412 GCA_030248225.1 Trileptium ribeirensis | reverse complement strand
ATTGGGATCTTCACTCCCACAAATACACGAGCGATGTCCACCGTAAAAATTTAGGCTACGTTACCATCTGTTTTAAACTATGCTTAAGCGTTAGACTAAGCCTAAGCATACACCTTACACTATACCTAATTCTTAGACTACGCCTAAACATTAGACTAAGCGTAATCCTAGGAGTAAGTCATGCTTCACTCTAAACCAACTTTATGATAAATTCTTAAATTGTTTCAGCTCAGTTATACTAACAGGCAAATAATTTATTGTTCAGTTTGTATTTCAATAGTATTTTAGAGTATGACGTTTCATGCTGAACAACCTTGTAACGTATATATACTCTATTCAATACTCGCAGTCCCAAAACCGTCCCGTCAACGCGAGTTCGACATAAATAGTATCTCGTAGCATATTTCTGACATGGGCATCGTGCTCAGTGTCTTATAATTACCATAGAAAACTTGATTTCATATGCTAACATAATATTTTTCACTTTGTACTTATTGACTTTTGATATTTGTGCCTTGAATCAAACATCATAATGCCTTTAATGCGCGAATAATTAATCTTATAGCTTAACAATATATACCGCTTTTTAAAATTAACAGATTTTTACGTAGGATGACCGAAAATCAGCAAAATCCGTCAATCCATTCGCGAACAATGGCCAAACTTTGAATTTTAAGCTTTTTTCGGAAACCCTACTTTAAGGGATTAGGTTAGCCCCTCTGCCCCTCAGATCCTTATCCATTCAATAGAGCTTTAAAAGTCATCCTATGTGCGCAGGGGAAGTGGAGACTGTTAAACGAATTTTTCCACCTTTTATTACCGGAAAACTCAGTTATTACATCTTTTTAACTAAAGATCCGAGAATAATGGTCAACAATGAAGCAAAGCTGAGAGCAGAGACCCTGATCTTGAAGAGATCTCTTTTGGGGTTGAGAAAAGAAT
This sequence comes from Trileptium ribeirensis, assembly GCA_030248225.1. Classification (NCBI taxonomy): domain Eukaryota; kingdom Metazoa; phylum Nematoda; class Enoplea; order Enoplida; family Thoracostomopsidae; genus Trileptium; species Trileptium ribeirensis. The sequence goes on along the minus strand of JASANE010012367.1, from coordinate 17,470 downwards.
GGGGGTCCAGAGACTACGCGGGTGCACAGTTGTAAATACAGTGGACCTCTTCCCCGATTTTCTACCCCATTGCTGAATTGAGCTGAATCTCTACATTTATAGAAAATATGGCACAGTTGTAAATACAGTGGACCTCTTCCCCGATTTTCTACCCCATTGCTGAATTGAGCTGAATCTCTACATTTATAGAAAATATGGCACAGTTGTAAATACAGTGGACCTCTTCCCCGATTTTCTACCCCATTGCTGAATTGAGCTGAATCTCTACATTTATAGAAAATATGGCGCTGTTTTCAAAAATCGAGCCAACGCTTTTCTCTGATTTTCCGGGGAAATGTTATGTTCTCTTAAAGATCTCAAAAATATTGAAAAATTGCACACTTTTAGTCATTGTAAGCACTCTTTTCCACACAGCACGTGCTTTTTATATACTATTAATGTCGTTTATCAATCAGCAACGAAAACAATTAAGCTCGCGCTTACGAATGACTATATGTCACACCGAAAGTTGAATACCAGCCGGCTTGAGCATCGCTTATTAATAAAGAGTTGAGCATATCTGGCGTTTTAGAGCATTCAGCGAGGAAGGATATCATTGCCGCGCTGAATACATACTGATGCCTTGAAAATTGGGGTAGCGGGTATTCGTAACGCACACAGCTTTGCATGTTTAAGCATGCTGCTAGCACGTATTTTGATTTCAATTTCTTTTCCGTTCAGGCAAAACGACTTCTTAGAAGTGTCCGTGAAAATGAGGGTTCCTCAAAACCCTTATGAGGAACTGTTGTTTGAAACACGCTTAGCGGTTAATCTAGTGTGAGGGAATTTTGCCACGATAACTTGTATATCCTCGTTGAAAATATTATTTTATTGCATTGAGGTGAACTTTATTGCTCTGTGAAGGATTTAATAGTTCCCTTTGGTGAGTGTTGCGTCAAAGACTGGATGGCTCATTTTCGAGGGCACTGTAAAGAAATCTTTGTGGTACTTTTTGGTCATTATCGAAATGAATAAGTTGTTCCCTTTCGTGGGTGCTGTACAAAATACATAACAGTTCCCACCCATTACAGGGTTAGTAAGCGCAGTCGTGGACATGACTATGCGGCTTCAATAATTGATCGCTATTAAGAAGACATAGTAGTCTCCAGTTTAATGGGCGATGACAAGATCATGACAATGTCGTGCATCCTGGCTGCGAGAAACGCTAACAAAACAACGAATATAAGGTAATAATTTTCGGGCATTGGCTGACAAAATCCACTGAACTCCACAGCGCACACCAATGGCGGTAAGAAAGTCTCTGATTCGCTCGGCCACATGGCGAGCTCAAAATGTTTCGCAGGCACACATCATTGCGGTAGCTACAGCTAGTTTACGCACTCTAGCCTTCGTTAAATTCGAAATTCTAGTGCGGTCTATTGAAAACTGCGCATCGCGCTAAAGAAGTATGTATTTACTACAAGTACTTACAAATACTTTTAATTCTTTCAGCGTCATCTTAATACATATTTATTTGGCCATATTATCGGTTAGCCTTTACGTAGTTCGACTGGCGTTGCGTACACATCTATACGTATTTAGTCTTCGTTCAGCCTATTTAACCTGCCCATTGAAAATATTTTGGCTATCATAGTAATTAGTGTTCCAGGCCAAAACCCAAACCACCTCAACTATGTCGCTCGAGAAGACAAAGCGTTAGTAAACCAGGTACTTTAACAAGAAGACAAGAAATGCATCAAAAATCAGGCGAAAATTATTTCGAAACAGAACGGTTATTGGCCGACAACGAAAAACAAGTCTCTTCACATCTTGAGTCTGCAATAGTAAACGAAACGCTGTCCCGGCGCAATAATCGACATTCTCTGGACATCAAGAATAACCAAAATACAGCAGCATCACAAACACAATTTCATCCAGGTATATCCGTAGCCGCACCGTATTACCCAACCTATTCGTCAATAATTCGAAATCCACTTGACCATGGGAATACAGTAAATCACGGGTCACACAACTACTGGCTCGGACATTTCGAAAGACCACACATTAGCTCCACAGAGAAGTTAAAAGGACAATACGGTTCCGAATGGCATAAAGCGCCTCACGATCAAAACTCCGGACCGTATAAAAATTTTCGGCCAGGATTCCTCAAAGAAATATATCCTGGGTTGCTAATCGATAGTAGTATCGAAAGCAAACGGCGACACATCGTGGACATTAATCATGAAGGCAGCCACAGCCATGCTGCACCGCAAATCAATAGAGCAGCGAGTGAGCAAAGCATCGAGCAGTTAATGAGACGGCCCGAATTTGAAGGAGCATTAAAATTATTTTTAAAAACCCACGGGTTGACTTTAACACCCTTACGGCAAAGTGTACAATCAAGCTATCCCGTTGATAATATTGAACCAACACAATTTCCGACACGATATCTGATTGTAACGAATCCAAAATCTCGCATCGATCAATACGACCACGTTGACGCAGCGCCCAGAATTTTGAAAAACATCGACAGCGTAACCAGAAATCCAAAATTGGCATACTTTTGGGAACAAGCAAATGGAAATTAAGCTAAGTTATAGATTGGCAAATGCTGGCCTGTCCACAGCGGGTGGAGGCCCCACTTTGCAAATCCCCATGTTCATGAGATTTTCTTCCATGTCAATCCCTACCCCACTCGGCCGAAACCAGCCATGTTCAACTAAACCAAAAATTTTATGTCTCAAAATTTGATATTTGTATTCAAAATGTTTTAATTATCACTATTTCTAATGCTAACGCGTTTTATAGCTTGAAAATACATGCACTGCAGTAAAATAAACTTGAAAACATATAGTATTTTTAAGCAAAACTTATTTCCCCACTTTGAAATTTTCACAGGGAATGAACGTGGGGCTCCACGAAGTCCCCCACTTTTCGAAGGACTGTAGGCAGGCCATAAATGCGAAACCAAGAGTTCGAAGTAAGTTAAACGATGAAATATTAACAAATGTTTCTAGCTTATATACTAAGTTTCTTGTGATATGTGAGCTTCAAGCAAACACACAAATTGCTATATCAGAAATGAGTATTCTTATGTAAGCATGAGCTTACTACGCATGCTGAATATTAAAAACACGTAGAAAACAAACTGTGTGATTACAGTAAATAAATCATAAATTTTTTCAGTATTTTTCGTGATTTAAAAGAACGTTACTTTTTTTAATGGAAGAGGGTGACACGCTCGACCTTACAAATTAGCTCTAAATTTTCTACAAAGCCAGAAATTCAGCTCAACGTACTTGGAACAGTATTCTACTCCCCAAGTTATATTTAAAGTCTGCGAGTTTCTCCTTATAAATTCGCATAAGTAAAGTAAAGTAAGGTTAAGTGTGGAAGTTATGCTTAATATTCAATTTTAGAGAATTAATTTACCTGATATTGGCAAAGGTATTTCATAGAAGCGTCGCTGAAAATGACGGTCACATAAAACCATGATCAGAAACTACAGTTTTAAACACATTTCTCCTTTTAAATTCGTATAAGTAAAGTCTCACGGTGTACTGTAGGCGTTTACGACATATGGTCAAAGTGTTGAAGTTAATCTTAATATTAAATTTTAGAGAAAGAATTTACAGATATATGCAAAGGTATTTCATAGAAGCCTCGCTGAAAATGACGGTCACATAAAACCATGATCAGAAACTGCAGTATGAAACACATTCTTCCTTATAAATTCGTATAAGTAAAGTCTCACAGAATACTGCAGGCGTTTTCAATATAAAGTCAAAGCGTGGAAGTTAATGTTAATATTAAATCTTAGAGAATTAATCTACATGATATAGGCTAATTTATTTCGTAGAAGCGTCGCTGAAAGTGACGATCACATAAAACCCTGATCAGAAAATGCAGTTTGAAACACATTTTTCTTTATAAATTTGTATCAATAAAGTCTCATAGTATACTGTAGGCGTTTTCGATATAAGGTCAAAGTGTGGAAGTTAATATTAAATTTTAGAGAATTAATCTACCTGATATAGGCAAAAGTATTTAATAGAAGCGTCGCTGAAAATGACGGTCACGTAAAACCATGATCAGAAACTGCAGTTTGAAATACATTTGGCGCTTACAGTATTGCCAACACATTTTCCAAATCTTAAATCCAGGTCTTAAATCCAAACATTAAAAGGTTCCCTACCAACTTAAATTATTCCAAACAAGAATAAAACCTGAAATATACTTCCAGCAACAGGTTACGATCGTGATATATAGCCCAACGGACGTTGCCATTATGGCATAAGTACATCGATAGCTTTGCTATACGCACTGATATATATCGCTTTGCTATACGCAACGATATATAATAACCAAAGCGCACCAAGTTACATTTTCATGTTTCTTGGAAACGCCGTAATACACAAACTCATAATTACATATGCAGTATATATACTATTAACAGCAATCAAATCTAATATCATTCACATGAAAGAACATCAATTAAATTTAACTAAATGTGGTTAAGCACAAGATGTGGAGTACGTTTCATTGGGGTCACGATATTCGGGATGAATTACTTCATGTGCCATCACCAACATACCATGTCCAGCTTTCCCTTGATACGATAATTTTCCCTCTAATACCTATACCTACGGCTACACAAAACTCATAATTGAACATCAAACTTTTGCCCGCTCATTCGATATTAGCTACTATTTCCCCTAAGGTACTCATGTCAAAATAAACCTTGTTAAATGGGATGATGGAAATTAGACATGTTTCGTTGGTATTTCGCCAACTCATGCTGCTTTATATTATACGTACATTGTAACCGTTGGGTTGAAAACGATACGTCACATCAAATATTAATTCGACCGCCGCTACTACGTTAAAGTGTTTGACAGGAGCGCGATAACAACAGTTTTGTCTTAATTGGATTATGAAAGACTTTCCAAATCCACCTTTCACAACCGCTATTTTATTATCTCAAATAGCAAAAATGTGGGAATAATTTTGCTCGTCCGTTGTAAGTCTTCGCCAACAAATTTTTTTACAGTTTTTTATTAGGCGCGTAATGAAGTGCGCGTGTGCAAGTAGCTTTTTTGCGCAGCTTTAACGATTTCCTAAATAAATCCTCACAAAACTAACATGAAACGGAGACTGTTTGATTTTGGCAATGTGGCGTCACTATGTTAGGTTGTAACTGTTGCCAGAGGTTTAGGATCAAAAAATAAATATCAACATACAGAGCTAAATTTGGCTGGTATACATTTTTAGTGGGAGAGATGTTTTAGAAATACCAGCCAAAAGGCTAAAGTTTAAAATATACCATAAAAAAGTGAAATATCCGAAATTTAAATACAATAAGTTTCCCTAGTTGGGAAACTAAAATGCGATGGAATTATAGAGTTATTTGACGTTTTAATTACGCACGTTGCATTGTTTTAATTCTACCTTGAGTGAGGGACGGTGTCATGGCTAGATCTGCTAAATATTGGCACCAAAAATACTCAAATTTTGCCATTTGCAATATATAGGTGTAACCAGAGGTTACTGAATGCGATAAAAATAATTGTATTTACGTGGTATGCATGGAATAAGCCAATTATTAGGCGTCGACAACGTAAAAGGTAAAAATGTCTCTTCAAATTATAATTCATTAAAATTTGAGATTTATAAATTTCAGTTTTCGTATTGGAGTAAGAAATAAAATGTCTTACGGGTTTAATATGTGATTAGAGCGATGGTAGCGGTGCCGTTGCTGCATTAACGGTAAATGTATTGTTATCGTGAGATTTAAAGAGTTAAATTTAAAATCCTGCAATAGCCGCTAACCGCAGATTAGCCGCACTAGGTCCGTTTCTGGTAGCTGGGCGAGTAACTAGATTTATTTTACACCAGAGTGGTAAAATTCGACGGTGTCCGTTTCTGGGTGACAAGCATAGTTCAAATCTGTCTAGGTGGATTGCCTTGCCCGATAGCTCATTTGAAAGCTTCAAATCTCTATTTTCACTTTTTAGTTAGACACGAAAACAGTTTGAACTTCTTCCGGTAGTAAAAGTGGGCCCAATAGTCTCGGTTCGGGTCAAAAAGGGGTCCGACATGTTATGAGTTGTATCTGGATAAGCTGTGCATATGACTTAAAAAAAGTAGGTTCTTGGCTCTTTTAGGATATAGGATTTGGGTTAAAAGGGGATCTTAAATGGGTCCATGAGACACAAAATAAACGAAAACAGCAATATCTCTACAGCCGCCCGATATATATATGAGCGTTATTGATCTAGTTTTATTGAACAATTAATCCTATATATAGTAGCAAACAGTTTGCTGCTATTATTATTTACGCTGCACTGTTGGGTCAAAACAGGTTTTTGAATAGGCCAACGAGGCCAAAAATATGTGTAAACGACAACATCTCCGTAACCACTCCAGAAATATGCACGTTCTTCGTCTCATATTGTAGAGCAATTCATACTCTGTTGTCATTATATATGCTGCACTGTTGGGTCAAAATTGAGTTTTGAATGGGTCCACAGGACTCAAAATACAGGGATATTCAACACTAATTCATCACCTTGGCAGCAAGATAAACTACTAGTATTATTACTTAGCTAGTGTCAATTTATTATTTTAAAACGTTACATTTTATCGCTCAGCTTTTCCTGGGATGCTAGCTTGTCAACCCAACGATCCCAGCATAGCATCTAGTACACTGGTGACTTAATGTCAGTGCAGTAATTATTTGTATCTATCACGTTATACGGCACAAAATTTATTCATAAACACGGAATTATTGATAAAGATCACACAATGGTAGCAGCAAATATAATTGCTAAAATCAAATCCTACCACGCAATCACATAGTTAAAACGAAAGATTTTTGACACAAGCAGTATGCATGTTATAATATGCTGAAAACGAGAAAATAATATGCACAGTACAACTTTTTATTTTTACAAACCAGATGATCATAAACATTACAATACCATCTCAAAAATCTTGAGCCACATTAACATGAATTTCTCAATAGCTTGATGCTTACGACCTAACTATTTTGAAACGAGTTAACAAACTAATACTTACCATCGTCCACAAGGACATCACCACGTTCGAACAGCCCAATCGGTGAGATCGGTTTCAAAATATGTTCATCAAACGGGCTCAGGGGCGCTTCACTTGGCAGTATAAGGGTCAACTCTGTCCAAGGGACTTTACCGACAATGCAACTAGCTTTTGGCTTTGGATCCTGAAAATGTAAAATCAAACAATGAAGATATAGTTTGATTTTAAGCGATACATCCTAAATTTTAATCCTTGCCTGTGAGTGCCTATATTTATATACAGTTTTTAAAATACCATTCACATTATCAACATTTCTGACAATTCCACATTCAACAAACATAACTTATCTACATATTTTTATTTACAAAAATTAAAATTCACGAAAAAGCCAGCGAACGTATGTAAACTGGCTCAACCGTAAAAAATATAAGTGCAAGTAATATTTCTTGACAGTGTTTCAATGTTGCTTTCTTAAAAGAAATGCCCCACGGCATGTCGTTATTTACAGTAGAGGTGAGAAAGAGGCAAATTTTCAGGTTACGACTCGACTTGACCGCCTTGTCCGGTTCGGCTCTAACACATAGATCTTAGGCTTTGGCTTGGCTCCGCATGATTCAACTCTTCTGGTGAAAATCCTAGCCGCTTTAGCTCTTAGGCTCAAGAGAGAACATAACATACAAATGACCGAAATGTAATTGATAGGTTTTAGGAGCCGAGCAAAAATTACCTCTGCTGTCATTGCTGCTGGCTGGCTATTGTACGTACTATACAGCAACAGTTACAAGTTGTTTCTTATTTAGAAATTAGCTTTTAAGAGCCGACAAAAGTATTTCAAAATACACAAGTCTCGTCTGCGCTCGGCTGTCACAGACAAATCTTAGGTTTTGGCTCGGCTCGTCAGACGTTATGGCAGGCTCGACTCAGCTACAGAGCCGAACGGAAGCCTAAATTCTCACCTCAAGTTTACACGACTCCTTTTGAAAATAACAACTTTGTTTACGGAGGGATTTGGGCAGAAAAATGTGCTCTGAAAAAAGTACTGCAGCTCCCTCCCGAAAATTCTCTCTTTCGTTCTCAAAAACAATTTATCTAAACTAAATCATTTTATCACAAGTGTGATAATGAAAGTACTACAGGGCAACGTCTATCGTAACTACTGAGCCACGATCGCTCATTGGTACCTATGCCTTTTATACGATTTGGGAACCCAAAAAGTCGAAAAAAATGTCATAAATCCTGCCAAAATGAGTATATTCTGGTCCAGCTCGACAAGGTCGTCCAGCTGAGTCGATTAGTACCAAAATTATCGCTGTAACTTCAAAATTAGACCAATTTCGGCCTGGTGGGGCTATAGGAAAATACCCCAAATTCATATAATAATGTCAAGTGTAACGTATCTAAACCTTAAATTTAATATCAATATGCGTATAGCCGTTGCGAGCATAGATTATACAGAGCAATCATATTAAAAGGGATTCTGATTTGTTATGTGTTTTGTTACCGTATAAAAATCAATTGTTCGCAAAATATGAGTTATGCTTCAAAAACCTCACTGGATCCGAAAACAGTCGTGATCAAAATTAAAAATTGGGTAAACCCAATGCTTCGCTAGGATCGTTGGGTTTTAAAACAGCTTGAAAATCGTTCGCAAAACTATGAATTGAATGGTACACCATATAAACGGCATTATGTTTGCTTTATATATATGGTCGCATTTATGCGACCCCACTAATAGGTAATTTATGTAATAGAAAAAACTTAAAAGCTTTCGACAGTGAAATTATTTGGTACTCACTACGACTACACTGTGTTCCATAACAATTGATCAGCTGGGTGAACTGTTCTACAACGCATCGCCTAGTACTGTTCAAACAGCTGCTGGACATCAAGAGATTCAACATAATTGTTACTGTCCATCAAGAGTCAGCACTGTCTACACTTCTTTTCATCTTAGCGACGGATTCAGTGCCTGCCGATGATATCACCATGTCATATAGTTAATGCTCTTGTGTGCTGACGATGTCATGTTTTCTGCAAAGAATAAGGCCATGTTCCAGTATCACGTTTAAGCGTGGAAAAACAAGCACTATGAATTGTAACTTAGCAGAACTTAGCAAAATAGATTGTCTCAGTGCAAATGCGTCGGCTGAAGGCAGCGCTGCAATTGAAGGCCAGTGCTCCACAAGATAAGATCAATCAAACACTTTGGGTCAACGATAGCCGAGAGCACAAATACCACCATATCTAAGTGGAGCTTAACGACAGGCGTCATATGCGACCGAAAAATAAAGTCCAAGACAAATAGCACAGGGCCCTTATTAGCCCAGTTGCTCTACACTGCTGTGAAAGCAATTTTAAACAGTCGGAATGCTGAAAGAGCGCCACACAGTACAAATTGCGCGGATGGCGAGCAGGCATTACCCGCTCAGACCATGTTCACAACGACCATCTGCGCAACCAATTCCATGTTGCTCCTAATAAAAAAGCGAGAAAACCGACTCCGTTGGTACAGTGACATACTGCGTGCCGATATTGGCAGCGTACCTAGCATAATCTGTAGTGGACCCGACCTTCCATGCAGTCTCCAAAGGCCTCACGAAGGTACGTTGGAACGACCATACACAAATATCTTGCGAAACGCCGAACTTCACCCAAACCATGCGAAATACTGAGCAAAGTGAATACTGCGATCCCACAGAGCGAACCATGGATATTTGTTCAACCAGAAGCACGTTGTTTAGTTACCTAAATTTCTGAAATATTAGCCAGTATGTTTGTGCACGTGAACTTTAACTCATCACTGTCATGATAGACGATATCCATGACCTTGGTCATAAACGCAGGATATATAACGCATAACTGAACTCTCATAGTTGTCAAGAATGACGAATCTGATTAAAAACAAGGTTAACGACTTTAAGTATAGAAGTGGGGGCTGAATATGTGATCCTTTGGCTGTTTCTGAGGACAGTGCTATTGAGCCGTGTTGCCATGCGAGTCTGCTTTGTAGGAAGACTTGTTCGCCATGGTGTCTTTACCCATGTACTTGAAAATACAGCTGATAACCCTTTTATTATAAGAAACGTGCCTATGTGGCTGATCTCAAAATGGCATTTGAACGCAATCGGTATAGTTTAGGAATCGTTTTTCGAATCCGCAGCATGACGAATTAAGCTAGCGTGTCACCTAACATACACAATAACAATTGATAGCAACAGATTACACACCAAAAGTTGTATTCAATTCCATTGTGCTTTGAAAAACGACGGCTGAGTTCCACTTGTATACAACACAAAAATAGAAAAAAACAAATGAAAATAGCGTCAAAACGAAACAACAAAACTAAAGCACCAGTGCAATCACAGCCTAAACTAAAATGAAGCCGACTAACATGAAAAGAAATAATTATAAACTTGATCATCAAGACGTTCGTGGTTCATACAGTGTTGCAGCCTGGGCACTGGTGTAGAGAGCGCCTGTACAGTAACCCAATATATGAAAAACAAACCGTTGTAGTTATCCTAAGTTAAACCATATTCTAAGTTTCACATTTTATATAAAGCTTAGACTAAGCCGAAAATTAAAACGGGGCCTACCCACCTTGATGTAAGTTATTCTTTCTTGTAGCCTTATATACCAATCCGTATTCATCAGTCACTGTGGGTTACTATAGAGGCTTTCTCTACGCAGTGCTCAGCCGAACGGATGGTCACTGTAATGTGATACCCACACCTGTAGCTAGTATTATTCGACAACTTTTATACAGTAGCCACAGCATCGGATGTAATCATTCAATCACTCAGTCACACTAACATACAGTGGCCTAGTTCTAAATTTTCACAGTATATACCTTTAATACGATTAATATACAGGTTAGGTGCAGCAACGATTCCTATAAACTTGTGGGAAGCCCACTGATGACGAAGTAGCATCACTTATCGACACACTGATGCTACTGCTGCATAGCAATTTCTGCAAATTCCTTACTCAGCTAAATTCTTTTCCGATGCCAACAAATTCTCTGGTGCAAATTTAACGGCTATCTTTATGTCATCTGTAAGTCGCCAGCATTACGCTAGCAATTTACTCTCAGATTGAAATAAAATATTGAATTAATGTAAATACGGTCATAAAATAAATATAAATATTGTAAATTTACCGAATGTCTAAAATTGTTTCATTCGGGCCGTTTACAATAAAAATAGCAGAGTTGCAACCGGGCCACCGGGTGAGACCCCTGACCCGGTTATGACCCGGTGTTCTTATTTTTAACATATACTTAATATAAGCATCTAAACGCTGCAATCATGGAGAGTTCCTCACTACCATAGTAGTTGGGACTTACAGGATTTAAGAAAGACGACATAGTTTGTCTTCTTTTATTTTTTGGAGCTAGGCAGTTTGTTAATGTTTTTCGAAGTAGGTGTTGTTTATATTGTTGCGATTAAATTAATAAATATTAATGGCGTACGTACACGTGTAATGCTCCCCTGTGTATTCGATTTTAATTTTTTTACTGCTATAAGTTGTTAAATCTTAGCAGTTATTGTATTTTGAAAATTTATTCATTTATGTTTTTCTTATTTGAAGCACTAGACGAAAGTGATCAGCAAAAAATTCGAAAGTATTCAAACTACGCTTCGCAGCTGTATTTTCATTTGCCAAAAACTTGCTAGGATCCTTATCTTTCAGACATTTTGCATGTAATCCGTGTCCGAACGGAGAACCAGTATGCCGCTGAAAACAAAATCCTATCCTATGTCCGCTATAGCTAGCAACGAAGCTAAGCTTTTCACGTCAGCGTGATTAACAAAAAAGTACGTGTTACGCTCGAAAACTCATCGAAATATACGTTACTGTCACAAATTTTTTGCAATAATTATATTGTTAATTTAAAAACTGGCTTCAATGTTAAAACAGAGGTTCATTTTTCAAAATTAAACAGAAACATCAAAACATAGAAACTTCCCGATGGGGCCGAGACCTTAACAGGGCTGGCTACGGCCCTGTAGCGCCCCAAATTTGCAATGTATTTACAGTGTATTGGAGCATTTTCTAGGCCAGCTACCACTGTATCATATTTTGTGATGTAATCATTATACATACTGCGGGTAACCATGCCACAGTGCAAATTGCATTTATTGGCAGATTAAGGCTCAGCTCGTTTAATGGCAGATTAAGGCTCTGCACGGTTAATGGCAGATTAAGACTCAGCTCAGCTCGGCCCATTTGCGGAAGTTGAAGGCTTGGCTCGATAAGGATTATTTAATTGAATTCGTAGTGAGCTAAGCGAACGCGGAATTCTCATTATTGGTGGTTGTGGTGAAAATCGAGCGTGTCTGTCGCTTTTTTATCTTTGTGAACAACATAACTCAAGAATGGGTTGACATTTTGGTCGGCGAGGTTTCAAATTTAATATTTTTGACCCTTTGGAATGGTGGGGACAAAATAAATTTCGATTTCCTCGATTGTCTGCCGCGGCCCAACGTAGACTTGTTATTCAAGGATCAGACCGAAATTTATCGACGGCCGGCGAAATTACGAGGAAGGACAGAGCTCGCCTCGCACGTACCTCGGTGGAAGCTCAGCTGATTAAATATATTAATTAAGCATCAGTTAATTTCTTAGACTGACTGATTTTACAACTACTGCATCTAAAATATATTTTCAATAACAGAACTGCGATGTTTAATTTGGTTTAAAGTTATTGAATTTTTATCTACTTCATAAATTTATCAATGGTCAAGGATGTCATACGGACAATAGTCACATGAGTGACCGGGTCGCCGAATCACATAGCCGACCGGGTCACCTGGTCATATGTTGTTGACCCGGTTGTAACTCTGATGAATAGTATGAAACTATTGTTAAGAGACCGACGACCCGAATCAGAAGCGACCCCATTCCAAAGCTGCTGAAAAGAGACCACTGCTGACCTACGGCAGTTTCAATACTGATTATCATAATCCCTGCCAGAATTGACCCATGTTCGTTGGATATTGATTCGATAAATATAGTTTTGGAAAAGTGTTCAAAAGTACTTGTTAATGTGAATTTTCAAAAGCGAAATACCGATACGTACGATGTTAACATTCGAAATGCGTTCAGTGAAATGTTTTGGTGTTCGAGAATCTTGCAATTTTGGGGTGTTCGCTCGAAGCCTGGCAGGGACTGTCAATATATCACATCTATTCATCTAATATTTGCAAAGTACGTGGACCAGTGGTCGGGTAAATTACTTATAACATTTAGCTTAATAGTTGTAGAACTCCTAATTTTAATATATATCATAAAACAACAGGAAACGATTTAATAGCAATGTAAGGCAAGCAACAGTTAAAGCATCTGGAAATGAATGTCAAAAACCAGATATTTCAACAGCTACGCTAACTCAATGCCCATAGACATGCTGAGATTACAAGTATGTGTTGGTACCGGTTGTAGTTACAATAAGTAACGTGATTGTTTAGGCTCCCTCGGGCCTGACAGTCGCCTGTTTGGCGCACTTTTCGGGGGAAGATGTTGCAATCGGGCTTTGCGCCTAAATAAAGGGAATAAATAGAGATATCAAGCTTTCAAAAGAGCAATAGCACGAATCAGTTCGAACAGGCAAAGTTCACTTATGCGCATATAAACAGAAAACCCATTAACGGCCACTGTCAAATTTCGCCACTATCCGGGTTAGTAAACAATGTTTTTACTTCACAAGTGCGTCTGGACGCCTGTTCTCGAATTAGACGCAGAAGATTCAGACTTGGACGCAAGTTTGACGCAGTTAGTCTAACATAACTAGATATACACTGTGTGACATTCAATTTTAATTGTGGTGAAATTTGACAATGTCCGTTATTGGGTTTTCACGCTTACAGTTGCATAATTAAACTTTGGTTGGGCGGACTGATTTGCGGCCAGCTCATTGTTTGCCTGCCGCTTCCAAACTGGAGGCACTGATCTGAAATGGGACGCAGTAAACCTAAATTGGACGCAAAAAGGACACACTTCTAATTTTGAAAAAAACACTGTTAGTAAGACTTCTTCACTTCGATCGTTTCACTCACTAACCCAGAATTCCATTATTCGCCTATTGTTGTGCCAGAAGTGATCCATTATTTAATGTGTACAAAATTACACAAAAGTAACATGAATTGAAAATGTCTGAGCAGCCGAGCTATGAGACAAATTTTAAAAATATAACAAAAAACCGAAATTTTCGAAATATTGACTAGGTAAATATCCGTGCCTGTTGGGAATGAATAATGAGCTTATATGATTATTTATGTCGTTGATAGCATCAGTTGCTTTGTTTTAAACTTACACTGGATATCCACCTACATCCCTGAGAACCCGTAGTAGAGTTTATTAATATAATAGCATTATTTGTATATGTATAGCTTGTTAACAGTACAAAACAATCTACAGTAATGATGTTAATAGCGTTACAACCCGCAAGGCGAGTGTTCAATTCTGCGTTGTATATTTTGCTAAAAATTATATCGACTTAAGCTATTTTTACTTGAAATGGCGGTTACATATTTAACCGTACACTCCGTGTAACTATGTACAACAACGAACTTGTAAGCTAACATAACCTAACAAGCTAAAGTTCATTCTTACTTATCTATATTGCATTTCGACGTTTTAATTCGTAACAATTCAACTAAATGTGCACGGGTCAACCCAAATCTCAGAACGTACACAGCACCTATGATATAAATATCTTTCAACGTTACAGCAATCCAGGGTTGAAAATGACCCGCGGGTCACGGGTCAACTTTCTGAGCATTTCCGACAGATCACCACAGGTCACGGGTCAAGTGCTTGACCCGCGTGACCCGCCCTTGCACCTACCCGGGTCACAGGGTCCTTCAAGTACTTAAGATTACTAGTCAACGAATTCTGAAGGTTTCCACTTTGCGTAGTGAATTTTACTAGTCAGAACATTCCTGGTCAGACTCCAAACGGGTCATGGACTACCAGCCTGCGGGTCACGGGTCAAGATTATTGACCCGTTTTCAAGCCTACAGCAATCATTTCAGCGAATTCAGCTCAGAGGATACACATGATCAATAAATAACAACAACAAACTATGCCTACTGGTGTTGAATCCGCAATTGATTTTGGATCGAAATCGAAGGGCTTTTTCTCCATCAAGGTTCAATATTCCGGTTTAAGAAATCAGAAAAAATAAAAAATAAATTCGGCCGAAGTGCAAGACTCAAAGAAGCAAGTGGTGCAGACGAAATAAAGCCCGTAATATGAACCCACTATTCGGATTTTATTTTCCACTCCAAGGAGTAAAACTTACATTATTAGCAACGCAACTATCATGTTTCTGGAACAAACTAATCGACAAAAATAAGTTCTCTAATACACATACATACTATTATTGTCCTAATATCATCCAAAACGAAACATCCTACGTTGCAAAAATACACAATATATCAACGCAGCCCACATGAATTATATAAATTTTCAGCAACAGGGTTGCGGAACTAACCGATGTAACATATAGTTTTGCGTTTCATATTTGCAATTAGTCAAAATTAATCGATCATCCCGAATGATGTGCCATATAGTACAACATAGTTTGCTTTCTTTGCACATCGCATTGTAGTTTCAACATTTATCAATATAAATATATCATATGCTTTATAATCAAATATCAATTTTTCAATATCTTACTTATTTTTCGACTCCAAACTTGCACTGTATAGCCTAACAATGTTATTTTACCAAATTAACCAAAAACCTGCTGATAGTAAGGTAATTCGTATAATGTCTATAAAGGTTATCATAACAATATTTAAACTCAAAAACAGTCTTAATACAGGTATTATGCTATAACAAAATTAATTTTATGACATAATCCATGAAACTAAACATCAAAGCGTATATTGCTCAAATGGCAACAAATACATAATGACAACGCCTAAATTAGCATTGAATAAACCTGCAGTGTTAATTTTAATTCGCATAAAAATCTCACACCGATTTCGGTGGTTGTTTAATTCTGTGTATCAATTTAAGTAAGACAAGCGTGGCGAAAAAATCTCACTGGCCAGAGCGGTAAATTTAGCCGGTGTCACTTTCTGTGTTGACACTCATAACTCAACTTTGGTCGCGCCGATTGGCTCATGCGGTAATTCATTCGAAAACTTAAAATCTGTTTGTGCCCCTTATTTAGGCGCAAAAATCATTCCAACTCCTTCGGGTCGTAAAACAGGGTCGAAGGGGCTCGGATCGGGTCAGAAAAAGATCCGACAAAACATATTATAATCTATTTCTCAACAAATTGGTGTAGATATCTAATTTAAATTTGTAGAGCAATTTAAATTTGAATTTTGTAGAGCAGTTAATTTCATATAAACCTTTGGCGTAATGCGTCCAGGATTGGGACTAACGGGGATTTAAAAGGGTCCATGACATATACACGCGCTTGTCATGGGAATGGAATTTCAATCCTCATATCCACCCCACCCCACGAAAGTTATCGTGGAGATCCCCATCTATCCCCATGGTTATATCAATGACGCTCCATTCCAGAGGCTTGCCAATTAACGAACTACTGCAATGTTTTGCAATTTCGCATTAATTAGATATGTATTGACCATTTTATTACGCTGCTTCTTTGCAAATTAACGTCTGCGTTGGTTCACGGTGAACAATATTCACAACTGCCGTTTACCGGTCACTCCATCGTCGTACGGGTCGCGATCAAAAGCCAGCAAACGTCAGCCACGGGCAACCGGGCTTTTCCTCGAATACTGCAACAAATCTCGGAGTACAAAGCACCGGGAGCAACATACTTAATCTCTCTACCGTAGATAAGCTGTGACCTGGATACTGGGGTTTCTTCGGGATTTTATCTACAGCCGATACAAAACGTCGTCTCGGTGCGGCATTAATAATGAGATGACATTGGACGTTCTGATATTATTTACATTAATTAAATTGCAATTAAATCACATATATTTTAATTAAAGAAATTTTTCTGAGCTTAACTTAAGAAAAAATTTAAAATCATTAAGCAAAACTCTTAAGCTTCTGAAAGTACCATCATAACATCTTATGCTGAGCACAGCTAACCGCGTACAATGGCAGACTAAATATTTTAAAATTTCGTAAAAATCTCAGTGCACAGCTGACATCGTTAAACGAATATATATTTCTGAAAAAATCCCCACATGGTCTGGAGATCCCCAGAAAAATTTTTGATCCCACCCCATCCGCATGACAAGCCTTATGCGATTGTCAAGTTTAAGTATGCAGAAAATATTTTCCACTTTACTGATATTTTTAATAAAATGAATAACAATGGTTATCAGCTCAAAAGCCTCACACCATTATTTAATAGCTATCAAGATGGTTAATTATGTATGTAGCTGAGAAGAAAAACAGCAGCTCAATGAGGGTGGAATTAGACACCACGACCTGC
>JASANE010012365.1:0-17424 GCA_030248225.1 Trileptium ribeirensis | reverse complement strand
AAGGTTGTTACATACTATCGAATGTAATGTTTTCATACGCACGTGTGTATATGCTCACGAAGTCGAATAAGTGCACAGATTTCTCTGTGAACGACGCATAAGATCTACTCCTCGCTCCCCATCCTTCCCTCAAGAAAGCCTAAATTATTTTATTCATGTACCTGAAATGTTTAACCTCATCTTATTGGCGACGACCTAACTTCTACATCTTAGCAATGCTCAAAGTTTTACAGCTTCTTCTTGTTCTCAATCTACTACACCACTGTCTCTCCGTCTTCAAGGTAAGCTCACGTTTTGTAACTTGTGCTTCAATTTCGAAGTCTGGGTTCAAATGGATTTGGCTCTCTTGATCAGACCTAACTGTGGCTATTCAACACGTTTGAGCAAAGCTTAAATATTACCACTTTGGTGGTTGCCTTTTTGTTTTGTTTACAAATTGGCAGGTTGTTTCTGTACAGAAACCTGTTATCTATCAGCGTTTGTCAACACTGGTAGATTTAAAGGAAGTCGGGTAATACAGATTTGACGCGTTATGGGCAGTTTTATCGCTTTGATTTAGGTCAACATAACTCGTTCGCCGACGACAACCAAATGCTGAATGGCATTACCCTACTGCTCGAGGCAGGTTTAGTATGGCCCCTTCGCTCATCCAGTCGTGCCAGTTTTCGGGTTTCAGTGGTGGCTTTATTGATTGATTGCAGAAAAGTTGGACATTTTGAATGGAACACCGTCTGATAATCATTTAACTAAATTTCTCTGGCGTTATCGTCGTTGAATATTTATCCTTCATTTGGTTTCGTCAGTTGCAACATTTTATTTCGTGTGGATTAGTCTCATAGCATATGTTTTGCCGATAGGTGTAACTACAGGTTTGCCTGGCTTATCAACACTGGTAAGTTTTATCCTGAATTTATTAAATAAAAGAAATTTTTTGGTCGCTCGCCACATTTTCAGCAAGAATGATCTCTGTGTCGACGACAACGCACGTACCGGGTGGCTCATTTTGGGCTCATTTTACAAGGTATCTCGGAAAGGAAATGTCTATCGAACTCTACATGCGTAAATCGAATACTTCACTTGTGGTTTGGCAATAGCCATTGGTGCAATTTTGGTGAGAGTTTTCAACTAAAGATAACAATAATTTCGAGGGTTACCACATGTGCTGCCTACCAGAATGCGTTTGGTTCGCTATTGGAGCTTGTTGCTTGTTTGTCAACGTGTTTATGTTTTTTACTAGCTTGCTTGATGGTGCCCTAGCGGCTGGGAGGATTTAGTTACTTTATGGGAATCTTCCTTGAGGAATCTGTATTAAATTTTTGACCTATCAAGTTTTAAGACCATTAAAAAGGGTTGGTATAAAGTGAATGATTAGGAACTATTTGGAACTATTGCATTGATGCAGAGTTAACACAAGCTTTCTTGGCTGCTAGGGTCGAACGTAATACGTGTTGCTTTCCTTCAGGTGGAAGGTTTATCATTGTCTGCTAGGCACGGATTTGGTTCAATTTACAAGTTACAGTTCTATTCAACTCTAGCAGCTTTATTGCAGTTTCTTTTCCACTGCACAGACAGCATACCTTGGGTGGATGGCAAACGTATATTATTTGATAACTAATTGCTTTTAAGAACTTTTAGCTTTGCCCGTGACTTTTATAATTTCGCATTAGACAACTGCTAAAGGTTACGGGTTTCGGCGCTGGTGACTAAAATGACCCATGCTGAACTAACCTCACTGATCAAGGCGTGAATACAGCTATCTTGTGCCCTTTCAGAAAGCCTAGGTGCCCCAGTTTGGATTTTCTGGCTACGCCCTTGAATAGTTATTGTATTTTGTGATCGTAGCATGAAAATTTTAACGTTTAAAATAAAAATAATTTGTTAGGAGCAGAGTATGACTGCAATATCGTGCGTAATAAAGGGAATAGAAAAAATATTATACGGGGCATCTGCAACCTGATAACTCCTGAAAATTATTTCGAAGTTAAAAACATTTGAAAAACATCAGGTTTTTTCTTGTCATTTTCAGGTTTTTGGCGATTTTATAAGTACGGACCTCAAAAAATCAGGTTTTTCAGGTTTTTTGCTAAAAATCAGGTTTTTTTCAGGTCGCAGACACCCCGGCTCTGCCTACTGAGATATCCCTGCATGACATCGCAGCATAAAGCTGCTACATACGACATCCCGATCTTTCGGCAAGACCTACCACTTGTTTGCAACTATATATATTTTATTTTTTCTACATTAATCATGCACATAAAGTAGGCAGAAAACCAATTAGGAGGGGCCTGGGTTGGGACGCAGGTTTCACAAATAGCTTGCAGGGGCTTGGATTGAGATGTAGGTTGTAGGATTCTGAGTTCACTAGGTTTCCCCAGTACGACCTCCATCTTGGGGGCTACGTTTTTACTTTGCCCTTATGACAGGAGCTTCTAGACATAGATGTAAAAAGCAGCTCCTAAAATGTTGGGCTGGGATGGGATTCGAATCCTCATCGTCCTGTTTTGGATCCACAAGCAGGCGCTCTACCCACTGCGCCATTCCTGCACGATGAAACGGTTACATATTACATCTGTTATATTTTATGACTTCAATGGGTGCTTAGGCGGTGAGTTATTTTCCTTATGACGGCTATCGGATATTAAAATGGGACGGGATTCGTCACCGACGATGGTAGAGTTCGAGGTGGGGCCAGTAGTATGCCTGTGGGAAACGCGGTGGTCCGTATTTTCGCTGCGGGTTCCTATTTCTTTTTTTGGTAATGCGAGGCGATTGAACGTATCGCGTGACTAGCTCTACTCATTCTGGGTTTAACTAGTTAACCACGAAACCCACAAGTAAAAATATTTATTTAAACTAGTTAGGAATATGAATAAGGCACACTTCCTTTAGTACCACCAGGCTAACGCACAACTCTTATTTCACCGGTAATTTGATTTTATTTTTCCTTTGGTCTAAGCCACTCAATGCTCTATGCGAACGGCTCTTTTCTTATTATTCTTTATTAGCGTTGAAGTTTAGGTTATGTTAGCTCTATTACTCCTCTTGTGAGGTTGATGCAATCGCCTCCGGATGGCTGGCAACTGTACGAGTAACTGAGTATCTGAACCTACTTCCTTAGATTTACGCTAATACAAGTTCTTATTTTTAGTCGATAGCCCCCGGATGGCTGGCATAATGCATTAACTTCGGTGATAACGATTAAGAGTTAAGTTAGCATAGCTGATAATTTATTAAAGCACTTGTGAGTTGATGCAATCGGCCCCGGATGGCTGACAACTGCACGAATATATGATAACCTGGACCTAGTTCCTTACACGCTAATACTGCCGTTATATTAATGTACACGCCCCAAGATGGCTGACGACCTACGCTATTATAAGAACTGACCGGTAGCGGTCGACTCCTATACAGTTATTCTCTCAATTCCTCCGGCCCCCGGATGGCTTGCCGCTAGGTGGTAATTGGGAATAAGGATAGCTCGATGGGGTATCCGAATCCGTGCCCTTTACTCGCCCGGGTTATTCTCAGGCAATTACCCCAATCAAACAACTCCACGGGAACAGCCCACTAGACATTAGGCTGATATTTTGATCTAGTATTAATTATTAGCTGATATATTATCACTGTTATATCTTACGCTTTCCAATGCGGAAAGGGTTGGATGGAGCTTTTCCTTTATGAAGGCCATCGGAATTGAAAAGGGAACGGGATTTGTCACCGAAGATTGTTTGGTCCGAGGTGTGACCAGTAGTATGCCGGTGTGTATATGCGGTTGGCACGCGTTCTTTATTTTCAGCAACCAGTGCCGATGCCTTAAATTTTGCGTTGCGGCATGACTACACCAAATAATCGGCGGCACTCACTGTCCAGATAATTAGGCACCACACGCGTAGCAAATAACGTTTATTATAGCACCGGTTAAAATATTAAGGCAATAATATCACGCACTGAGCCCGTAATCTCTCGAAAGTACCGCTCTTTTTAGGTACTGTTAAGACAACTCCTTTCGCTATAATCACCCCAGCTACGTGTTAGTGGTTTCCTTATTTGATACACCTGCCCCCGATTGGCTGGCCAATGTGGTATGGTTTGAGTAGCGCCGGGTAGAGTTTAAATTATCTAGTGTTTTATTAAGGCTCCTTTGAGTTGATACAACCGACCCACGATTGGCTAGCCCATGGTAGCATTAATTGATTACATTAACCTGAGCCTTAGATTTACACTAGTACGTGTCGGTTATGTTACACAAGCTGTCCCCAATTGGCTGACAAACTACGTTACTAAAACTTTATAGTAGCGTTCGACTACTATTTAGTTGAAGTTTCTAGGTTCTGAACGATTCCCGGACTTGACTGATCGAACGGAGAGAGATTCTTGGCCGCTGGATGGCTGGCCAAAAATACTAGTTGAGAACTATCGGTAACTCGAGGGGGTACTCGAATTCTCGCCCCTCACTCACCCGGTCTACCCAAGAATAACACTACTTGCTGAGCCACCCCCGATTGGCTGGCAAACCCAACAAGTAATACTACTACCTTGAACCCCCCTGTTGTTACTCACTCAACAATGCTGGGTCGAAATTTATAATTCATTACTAAGTCCTATTAATAACTATTAGATGCCACTCCTAATAAAATTATACCACTTGTCTTTCAGGTTTTATTCGGAAAAATAGTATTACTAAAATTCTATAGCAAATTTGACTAAATTAACTGTGATGTTTAACACTCCAACGCTTATTCTTTAAGCAATACTCTCCAGTCTGATTCAACAAAAATTTATCCGATTAAGTAAACAGACACGTAATTCATTTGCGTTGCTTCTCAAAACATAAATTAACACGCCCGCGTTAGAATAAGGATCAGTAAACCCGAAACATAAAGCGTTAGAAAACAATTCCGCAAACTGTCTCAAGCTCTATCGATGCAATCATAATTCCACATTAGCAGTCACACTCTGTTAGCTAAGTCACTACGTAAGAAAATTAAAACGAAAATCAATCTAATACGTACACTAAAAGTAACAATCGGCCGGAGATGCAACACTTCTGTTCAAACGCAACTTCAAAACTGAAAAAGAAGTTGTAAACCAAAGCTAACTAGGTTAGCTAATACGAAAAACGTCAAATTATGCAAATTAGGCATAATTTGACGAAAATGGCAAAACAAATAAAATGAGGACGAAGAAAATAGGGAGGGCTGTAATAAACAAAAATATGAAACGCGGAACAAAACAGAAACCTTTTGAGTTTTTGGTTGCTGGAGACCCTGGGTGGCCTAGTGGACCCCCCACAATCAGCAGTATATACTATTAACTATTACTGAGGTTATTATTATTTAAGGTTAAAGTATATACCTATTTGTAATGATTCTGAGCCAAGAACAGGCAATTGTTTAACTAAAAATCATAAAGCATGAAATCCAAGTTTGCAACCTTTAAACTTTGTTTATCCATGCGTAATTCATTACGCTTACAGCCGTTAATACCAGAAAGGTTGAATAGGAATCTTGAAATCCATCAGTTAAACCTTGAACAACCGTGTCAACACTCTTAAGCACAATTATTTACGTAAAGTAAGCAGGAAGCAAAGTTTCAAACGCAAAACCAACTAGAGGCGTAATTCTTTTACGCTTATTTCCGATGTATAATCCTGCTATGCACGACAGCTCTCCTCCGAGAACTACAGATGTCAAAAATAAAATGAAAAATCAGCTAACGTCTTGTTAGCTAATTAAAAACGACAAAACAAAATATGCAAATTAGGAGAAAAGGTAAGTTTCGTAAAATGTATAATTTGGGAGTTTGGTGGGATAGGGGTGGTATAAAAATAAAAATGGTGAAAACCTAAATTTTTGCTTTTGGATTAGGTTTTTGGGTTATTTCTGAGGGATTGGGGGGTTTGGGCCCCAAAAACCCTTTTGTACCCTACTGGACCCCTGACATTATTTTGTTTGGTTTGAATGGGGTAAGGTGGGTCGTAATATTTTATGACTGCTATCGGATGTTAAATGGTGACGGGATTCTTCGCCAGTAGTATGCCGGCGGGGAATAAGTGGTCGCCTATTCTTTAGCAATGATGCTATTCGATTTGGGGTGATGGCGTGATCTAGCTAGATTCACTGATTTTAGACAAATGAGCACCAAAAGCCGTAAATGAAAGGTTTATATATTTAAAATGTTAAAGTACAAATAAGGCACAACTCTTTAGCGCAACAATGAATTAGGCAATGCTTATCGCCGGTAATTTTATTCCCTTACACCCAGGGGATAACCGGAACAGGAACTAGTAACCGGAACCGTCCATTTAAACCGGATCCGGAACCGGAACCTGGTCTTCGAAATTTATATATAGTAAAACAGATGAAGGAAGAAATCAAGGTATAGTGGATTTAAAATACATTAAAAATAACTTTTACATTAAACTTGATGTATTACGGTGGTATTATTGCCTTTCTGAAACTTTAAAGAGACTGAGGAAGCTAATAATGTTTATTTATCGATCAAATATGTCGATTTTTGGACACCCAGAGCAAAAAATGTCTTCCACTATACACTATTGCGTATACTGCGTCAAATCAAATATGCTTACAAAGCTTGGAGCGTAGAATACACACTTTCGCTCTGTCTCCAGTCGCCTTCCTTTACTACACATACGTTTGTTACATGTTCTTCTGTAGGAAACTTGAAATTATTGGTTTATATGATTCTAAAAGAAAATAATAGATAGAAGGTAATTTTCTGATCAGTGGTGAGGGACACTGTTTAGGCTAGTGCCCTGTAAGTTTTGGAGAAACAGTGCCCGTAAGTTAGATGATAATGATGATAACTTTCTAATCAGAATGCTATAAATGAGACACTGCGATGCTACTCGCACAGTTTCAATAAATTCAGTTCTTTGCCAAGAAAGCAGTTTCTAGCTGCGTTGGAGATAACGTTAGTTTAATTCAATTTAGACTGATTTACCAAGTTTACAAGCGCATTGGCTGGTTCTTGAAGCAATTTATGTTAGCCAAGCATACCCTAAGTACTTCTGCTTAAGCCATACTCTGTTACCGAGTTGGACCGGTTTAATTGAATCGTACCCCACAGACTTCTGGATGTGTAAAATAGCTGCTACAAGCATCGACGTGGCTTTGATTTGCTAACAAACTCTTGCAGGTTATTATGAAAAATTCCAACTGAAATTATGTGCACTACTTACGTTTCAAACGTCAAATTGCTTAGTTAATCTTTTCTTTTGCTTGGTTGTATTGGAGCTTGAACATTGTATAATATATATATTACATATGTTTGGATCACAGATGAAGCAAAAAACGTGGAAAATTTCAAACAAAATTTTTAAACCGGAATTCCAGTTCCGGTATGTTTTTGCCCTTTGCCGGAACCGCAACCGGAACACGATTTTCGCCGGAACCGGAACCGGAATTCCGGTTACTCTCTGCCTACACCTCGATAACTTCCGAGAATTTAGCTAGATCTTTCCTGAAGGAGCCAGTCAACGCTCCGTTTTTTTTTGGCTCTGAATTATCTATTTTCTTTTATTTAAGGTATAGGTATCGCTAGTTCTATTAATCCTCTATTGAGGTTTACACCCTTCGCCCCCGGACGGCTGACGACGGTAGAAATATCTGATTACCTCAATTTAGGTCCTTAGAATTACGCTAAGTACCGACCTTATTTGAAGCGGATGCTCCCAGACGGCAGACATATCGCATTATATAATAGAATAGTGAATAAGAATTGACTTTGCTGCTACTTTATTACTGCTCTTGTGAGTTCATACAATTGGCCCCCGGACGGCTGACCAACTGCAGGGTTATGTAAGTACCTTAGCCTAGATTCTTAGATTTACGCTAATATAAGCCGTTATATTATAGCTGTCCCCGGACGGCTGACGAACTATGCTATTATAAAACTGTATAGTGTTGGCGAGTTACTATCCCTTTATTTTCTCAAAAATCTCGATTCCCGGACGGCTGATCGAGTTTGTCGGAGATGGATTTTTTACGGCAGTGTATCTTCGCGCTTACGCGACGATCCGACCCCCAGAGACTACTATAACACACAACACTATACCCTCAATTATGATGTCGGCCACCAAATAACCTTATACGTTAGTGCCTGGGGTGCGCGAATTCGTGGTCTGGCGTACCAATACAGTGGTGATTGATGGATTTCCTAGTAGCACCTGTTTCGAAATTAACACGACGGTAATGACGGCTCAACCAATCAACAATCGCTTTTTAAGCTCTACACAATCAAAACCAGCGATAGCCTCTTGACTGCAAACGTTTAGTAATGAACTTAACGCAGTGCCCAGCTTGACTCGAACCAAAACTGTTTGTCTGACGGCACCTACAAACCTGTACACGTAGCACTCCGAAATTTAAATATAGCCTTCATCAGATCAATTAAAAAGAGCGGGTTTTTGTATATTACGGCACTCCGCGGAACGGTTTTCGCAAATTTATTGTAATCCAATAACAATACACACTACCATAACAACAACAAGTTACAATGCATACTATAATTACAGATTCTGTACTGCAACTGCACGTTTACATTAGCTGTCGGCTCTCTCTAACTCCTTCCGCAATGGTTCGGTACTGTAGTCCGCAGGTCACGAGAATGATTCTAGACGGCTCTCGGTAAAACAGTAACCGAGTGTAGACATGAATAAAAGTGAACAATATGCGTGACAATCCAGCAGAAATGTAATCAAGTGTAAACCTCTTCCATAATAAGTTTAATAATATTACTACATATTTGTCTAAACCCGAGGAGATTCGCGAAACCCCACATGGAACACCTCCTAATGGTTTAGCAACTGATACCCAAATCACCAGTTAATCCCAACCATTCAAATGGAATAAAATGAAGATCGATCCGGCATATTAATCCTCGCTAACGAGCGCACATAAATCTTATCTCATTTCAAGAACTCTACTAACTCCGCACGACACGTTATACATTCTCATCACAACACGTTATCTAGTTCGTAGTGGAAATACACAAGAAAGCGGAATACCAAATATAACTAAGAAAATAAAAGTAAAAATATACATCCAACACCATAGCAGCTACTGTCGAAGCTGACCGATAAATTATATGTCTACGTCGATATCGAGTAGCTAGGTCGTCATCTGTTCACTCCAAAACATCATAATTAATAATAATTATAATACACTAAATTCAAATTCAATATATCAAAAACAAGTAAATATTCACGAATTCACGCTACGCCAAATCGACGACAAGAAACGGTACCCTGTACCGTATGGGTACTACGCACCATAATAATGTTGTACTATATTATAGTTGTTATATATTATGGGTTTGAGGGGGTATTAATTGAAAATTTGAAAATGACAAATTTTTGAGAAAGGGAGTTGAAAGGTGGAGGTTTGATTTACAAAAAGTAGAAAGAGGTTGAGGTGCAATTTTAATATGTTGACGTGGGTAGGTAGGGGAAGTTAAGTTTTGAATGAATAGGAGATGTTTGAAAAATATGAAAATTAGGGAAAAATGGAAATTTAATCAAAGGTGAAATTTATAAAAAGTAGAAAGGGGAGAAAGGGGTGATTAGGATATGTGAATATATATGGTTGGAAAAAAAGGATATTAAAATTTGAATGGTATAGGTTAAGTTTTGGGGGAAGAGGGTTGTTTGAATTGTTGTTGAAAAAATTGGAAATTGGATAAAATGGAATTTGGTTTAATTTTGGTTTTAATGAAAGAGAGTGGGTAAGTATGGTATATGTTGTAGAAAATACGGTGTTTGAAAAGAAAAAGTGTATTTGGAGTATATATGTATATGGTAGGATTTTGAGAAATATATAGGTTTTGATATATTTTATTTAGTTATACAAAATTATATAGCTGGTCGTTAGATTTACATACAAGTTATACAGGTAATTTTTAAAAATTAATGCGTTTATGTACCGTGCCAAGGACGCCAGAGAGTACCGAGGCGGAAGTGGAGGCTGACCCCGGTGTTTTAAGTAAAAGTTGAAAATTTTTTGTGGAAAATAAGTGTAGAAAAAGGCACCAGCCTCGACAGAGTTGGTAATTTGGAAGGAATTGACTCTATGGGGTAACCTACTCTACGCCCCTTATTCACCCGGTCTTCTCAAGAATAACACCATTTGCTAGGCCGCCCTGGAGGGCACCTAACAAGTGATGCTACTGCCCACTGAACCCTAATCTGCTCTCCCGGGTATTTTCTCACTCGACGCTTTATGGCCGAAATTCATTAGTATTACCAACTAATATTCCGCTAATACGATAATACTAGTACCAATTATTTCGCCCTACTGTTTTTATTTAAGAACTGTAATATTACTAAGGTTATGGCTGTTGGGGCTGGTGCCTTTTTCACACCTAAAATTTTTCAATTTCTATTTAAAAGTATATATAACTGGGCATATAAATATGTGACTAGCCATGTATTTATTTATAAATATATAAAATATAATAAAACTTATATAATTATCAAAATTCACCCATACCCATAAATTCCCCAAAACCTAAATTTCTTAAATAAAATTATATAAAACACACTTTTTCTTTTTCCCTACCCTTTTTCCTATAATATATACTTCACCCACCCTTTTCTTCTACACACAACCAAAATTCTGCCCAAAATCCATTTTTTTCCATTTTTCTACTAAAATTCAAACTATCCTCCCTCCCCCAATACCCCACCAAAAACTACCATTTTTTACATCCTTTTCCCATCTACCAACCCCACCCCATATATAACCTACACCCTTCCCTCTTTCTATTTTTCCATAAAATTTCCTTTTTCCAAATTTTCACTTTTTCCTCATTTTTCTCCATTTTTCAAATATCTCCCATTTCCCCAAAACCCTATCAACCCATCCCAAATGTTAATATCCTTTACCCCTTATCTACCCTCACCTCATATCTATTCCCCCCTTTCTCCTCCTTTTTATCTCCTTTAAATTTCTATTTTACAAAATTCCCATTTTTTCCAGCTTTTCACATTTTTCAAACATCTACTATTTTCTCAAATGTTGACCCCACTCCTCAAATTCCTAATTTCAATTCCCCAACCTACCCCCTTCATCATATTAAAATTTCACAATCCATCTCTCTCTCTACCTTTCTCTCTCAAACCACACCCCCACCTCTCTACCCCATTTCTCATTTTAAATTTTTCATTAAAATTCCCCTCAATTATATAGTAAATATATATATAATATATATTTATGTTATTATTTTCGCGTGAACCGCGTATAACTCTAATACGGTACGCAGTACCGTTTGTTTTCGCCAACTGGGCGTATTGCAAATTCATAAACGAATACTCTTTTTGATATAGTGATTGGGCATTATTACGTATATAATATATTAATGATGATGTTTTTGAATTTTAATGCGAGTTTGGTGACCTAGTTACGTTGTTCCGACGTGTACAATGTAGAGTTTGTTGATAGAATATAATGGTCTTAAGTGTGTTATTAGTTGTCAAGAGTTCTGATTAGATTTTTCGGAAGAAAATGTGTAATGGAGCATTGTTCGGTTTTTATTTTTTATTTTGAGAATGAGCTAGCTAGTATGGTTTTTTGTATGCGTGCTGACGTAGCGAAGATAGGTTATATATATATGTCATTCAGCTTGGCCGTACAGCCATGGAGCGTCGGTTGGCGGATTTAGTCGTTTCTTTTTAAATTTTAAATTATTCTCATCTACATCTAATGGTTTTCCGATCACTAAATAACTGAATTAAGGCGTTTGCTTTGGCGAGTCTTACTCCAGCTCGAATTAAAGAAAAGACTTTAACTAAGCTTGCTGCTGAAGTGTTAGCTCCTGTGTATAGGTGTCTGTCTAGTGTTGGTTTACAGTGAAGCATCGACTCCACGTATTAAAACCAAACAGCCGTATAGTTAACGAGTTGTAAACCACCGTTTAGGAAACCCCATGCTTTTACTACTACAGATCTATCGGGCATTCGTAGCATAGTGCAAGAACTATTACGAGCAGATGCTAGATGCATTACACGCTATAATTTTTCCGCGATAGGGTTGTGGTGGTGTGTAGCTAATTCCGGAGTAAGGGGATATTGCCGCGAATACGAATTCTACGGATCGTTATCTTGCCATTTAATACTTGTGAATTAAAAACTTGTGTAATTTGTGACGGAAGAATCGCGGAGTAACATACGTAGGGGTACGACTCACAATTCAATCAGGTTGGGGCATTAGTTGGACGCTCAACCCAACTTGCATCTTTTGAGAAACCAGAAGTACCGAGTTAATCACTATAGTGTACCGTTACGGATTGGCACTGCGTTGAAAACGAGTAAATAGTTAATGCTAATCGGCTGTTTGTTGGTATCTTGGAAAGAGCGAAATAATTTAATCCCAAGACCGTAAAGGGTAAAACCTGTCTATCACCACTACTCTGGTACGCCAGACCACGAACTCGCGTGCCCCAGTTGTCAGTCTCAGAAGTTAGTTGGTGGCCTAAACCATAATTACATTATAAACCTTGTATGTTATAGCAAGCACGACATTACACCGCCGTTCAAAAAGTTTAAGCTCCGACAATGGCTAAGTACGTTGTTACGTACCTACTTATGAAGCTAAGATGAGCCTGAATATTAACTCTTTAACTGAGTATACAACCCCAAAGCATAAAATATTCGTTGAATTTCCCAAGAAGGCATATTTCTATAAGCACAAATCCAAAGCAACGCCGTAAAACAAACCATAATTACCATTCCGATAGTCAGTGAGTCGTAACTCGGCATCGCGTGGGTAAAAAATAATAAACCGGTTGAGCTATCAATCTCCACTAGTTAGATAGCCTATTTTACAGATAATTAAACTACAAACTGCAAGCACATTTCGCATAATTCTTTTATACGGATTTAATAATCACAAGAAGCGGTATATATAAAGAAAAGCCGTTGTACTCAGACTCGAGAACAGAACAATTCAACTCAAATCCAAACTAAACTAAACTAAAATTACAACAAAAGTTCATCAAATACCTTGTTAGCTAATTGTATAAATTGTTACAATTTATGCAAATTAAATGAAGGAAAACAAAACGAAAACAAGCAAAACCAAAAGCAAGGACGCAAAAGGGAGGGACGTTATAATAAAAAAAATGGTAAAAACCCTGGGTTTGTAGGAAATTTTGGGGTTTTGGAGAGGGTTTGGACTGGGATTCACCTGTAGCCTAGTAGATGCCTAACAAACATTAGATTTTATGAATTTTTTAATTATATGTATTTCACAGAACCTAGCTATGTGATTACACTGGTGTGGTAACAAATGCAAATATAAAATCCCCAAAAAAGCATGCACAGAAGACAGTAGTAAAAAATTATCATGTTATTTTTTAAATATTTTGCGCTATGACAGCTCTATAACTACTTCCATATTGAGCAGGAATAGCTCGGATGGTAAAGAGCTTGCAGAAGATTGTTAGTCACTATCAAGTACTGATCCAGTATAACTTCAGCTAATAGCCAAAAGGGACATGGTGGAATATCCCATTCAGTTATCGAGATGAATATCCTTATTCAGAATTATTTTTATTCAATCCTATTTTCTTTTATTTTTCTTAGTCTTTTATTCTTGCTTTTATTATGTGTTAAAATTGTACTTTTGATGCCGCTTGGAAAGGCGCCAATGTTGTCTCTATTGACATGGGAAAAGACGACCGAAGCAAATATAGTAAATTTCGTCCCGTTAGGGTAACGTCATCCGTCGATAATTGATCGAAGCATTGGCAAGAGACAACATGGGTGATACCTTATATTCGAACAGCCTGATGTAACACACCCAGCATGGCATGGCTTTGGTTCTAAACGGTTGACTACCACAAAGCTGCTGGACTACCTAAATTTTGCAAGAAGGTGTATTGACTAGAAAGATTAGATGGATATTGCATATGTAGATTGTCGGATAGCGTTCGACAGAGTTAACCTTAAGGCATTGATCTATAAGTTGGAGTCGTATTGCTTAAACGCAAACCTTCTTCGGCCATGCCAAAGCTACCTCATGGCTCGCAGACAGATTGTTTCTGAGAATAGTGCTGCTTTCACATGGTCAGCAGCTACTAGTCGCGACCCTCAAGGTACCGTTCTGGGTCTTTTATATTTCCTTATTTTTGTGGCCGACATTGACGAGTACATATCCTGTGCCGTTTACAAATTTGCCAATGAACTGTGTCTTGCACGCCGGGTATTGAAAAACTACCCTGATCCTGACTTATATGCCTTTCAATTTGATCTCCACGTTCTATAAGAATACTATCGTGAGTGAGGCGTAGCAGCAAACGAAATGAAATACTACGTGATTCACTGTGGGGCTGAAAATCTATGCTCAGCTTGTTCGCTGATGGGAATTGCTTATGCATCATTTACCTTATGTGTGCAGCAGGGCCGGATTTTGTCACAGTCTGTCTAAAGCCGTGCTTGGCTAGCCGCAGTCAGCCAGTGTGACATTTTTTGGGCCGAGCCAGGCCCTACCAATATATTTAGCTAATAGTAAAGTATGGCTGCTAAATTGTCACAAGGGCAGGAATGGGCACTAAAAGTTAGAAATATGTGACGACAAAACAAATAAATCGGTAAACAATAGAAATTGATGATAGTTATGATAATATATATATATGTAAAACATCCTTCCGGTTACAATAGCACAGTTTTCATGCATGAAAAAGCATGTCTTACATATCTACTAGTAAAAGGCGCTTAGACAAAAATTTTATAAATAGCGATTTTTTACGTAATTATTTTACTTGAATTTACGCGTTTTGCGTTAATTACTACCAATCTTGCCTTTTTTGGGCCTAGAGCTAACTATTTTCGAAGTAACACAACCTGCTCAACTGAATGTAATAAATATTTTTCAGTAAACCGTTCCGGCTATCAAACGCTGAGACATAGCCACTCCCGACACGTACAGACATACTAGCATAGCTTATCTATTTAATTTATGAAGGACCGGATGTGGCTGTGCTTTTTTCTCACTAGCCGGGATAGGTTCTGCGACAGAATCCGGCCCTAGGTGCACACATCTTAAGGTAAATGATGCATTATCCCATCGAATCTGCGAAGAATTTAGGCGTTATTATGACAAACAAACTGAAATTTTCGAATTATTGTGCAGTAGCGCCTACCGGAGCTCGAAGAGTCATATATTTAATGAAACTGTTTATTCAGCATTGGACCAAGTTTGTGTGGTTCCACTTATATCGGTCGTCGGTCAGGCTCCACGGAGAGCATGGGCCAAACGCATGATAAGTATGAAAGAGATGTCCAAATGATGGAAAAAGTGCAGGGATATACGACAAAGTTACCCCCGGCATTCGGAAATAACCATATAAACTTAAGCTCTCCTATTTGGCTATCAAGACGTAAGAGGCGAGGCGTGTCCGGAGCGAGCTGATATTTGTATACAAGATGACACATGGCGAAGATTCTATGGACATTTCCAAGTTTTTTGTATCGTGCTTTGCT
The DNA here is from genome assembly GCA_030248225.1 of Trileptium ribeirensis. Lineage (NCBI taxonomy): Eukaryota > Metazoa > Nematoda > Enoplea > Enoplida > Thoracostomopsidae > Trileptium > Trileptium ribeirensis. The sequence continues at coordinate 1,925 of JASANE010012365.1, read as the reverse complement.
AGCACTCGAGGTCACAACCTGTTGCTTGACACATTAGACATTCCCCGAAAAGACTGAAGAAGGTTTTTCTTTCCTCGTCGCGTTATAAGAAAATAAAATTCCTTGTCGACTGAAGTAGCGAATGCCCCCTATCTGTTATCATCCAAACTCCAAATTCATACTTCAAATATGTTGCCTGCCTAATCCATCTATTATGTGCATTTCAACGTCAATCTGGTCTTGCTCCAATGCGAGGCTCGTTTCCGTCCATTTTGGTCAACGTGAGTCTAGAAACCAAGTGCTCCTACAAGCATCTTCTAATCTTGACAATACCATATGGATTAAAGAAAGAAGAAATTTTTCCCAAAGTTTTTTCCTAAGTTTTCTTAGTGTTTCTCAGTTTTCGCGAAACTTGACGGCGTCTTCGGTGCCGAGGCCAGGGCCGTAAGAGGATCGATTGCCGCATAGAGCACCAGGTGGCGTCGGCACATATGACGGGAGAGGAGTACACGATACTTGTAGGGGTGTAACTGTATTACAGGTTTTTAATATACCAAGGTGTGTTGGTGATTTCAGAACTTTATACTATTTCAGACTACACTTTTGTACTTTTATTACAAGTTGGTCGAACAGAAAACGGAACGAATGAGGCTAATTTTATTCTTATCCCTACTGTAAATTGCGTATTATACATTCTTATAAAAAATAAATGGACTGAGGTGTACTAACGATGTTTTGTAGTTTAAATTGTCTGAAGGTGCATTGCGTAACCGTGAATAGCCTTTACACGCATCTTAATATGAGCTACGCATCAATTAAGTCGCATCTGAATTTTATGCCATTTCAAAACGTAATGCTAGGAATGCCATATCCAGATACACATAAATGCTCAATATGGTATATTGAGGGACATTCAAAATTTTTATCAACAATAGCAAGTTGCAAAATCCACACGATGTTTGCAAAAATTATAGTGCCGTCTAATATAACTTAAATCGGTATAAAATTCTGCGAAAAACCAATTGTTTTATTTCACTCTAAATTTCTAAATGTAACTCCGCTACATTGCACACTATTCTAACTGCAATTTATCAAATAAGTCCAAATAAATATGGAGTTCGAATATTCGGCATAATTAACGGTGTCAAATATGAAGGCTAAATGCAACATTAGTCGCTTATGTGTTACATCGTTAACAACAGCTGATAGCAATGGTATAATAGCTCGGTAGTTTATAGAACGGAATGTTAAGTGTTTTGGGAATACATAGTTAATACGTCTAAACTAGTTAACTAAACAGAAATATTTTTTGTCCCTACGATGTTCATTGAATTATTGCAAAACTAGTTGAGCGCTAAAATGTTACAATTCCGTCCAAGAGAAGTAATGCGATGCGATTTATAGATGTCGTCGGTGACAAAACAAAACCTAAACTGTTTTTTTGGTTTGATGGAGAAAATTGGTATGTGTCGTTTAGAACGACGTTTAGTTCCAAATGTAATTTTATAGTTCTTTAATCAATGATTTTTGAAGCTCTTTTAATTCCATGATAGAGAATATTCCGCTACAAAACAGGTTTTCTTTAAATTTGATTAACACGAAATGCACCTAGTCGAACATCGTGTCGTGGGTAATCAGGCTGTGCCTGCATCCAGTACGAACAGCGGTAAACAGCTTCTCTAAACAGCTGTTGAGATTTACACAATAATAATTCAACGCGCTGCGTTCAGCACAATGGAGGCCGAAGACCGATCTCCGTCGCCCGTGACACAGCTACCATCCTCTGAGACCTCGGCTCATGAGTATGTATGGTTAAGACTGTACGTAACAACATTCGATTGACGTTATAAAGCTGCGAGTGCACGTAACTTTTGCAACGTTGTTACATACAAGCACTTATTGTAACAACACACCGAAGTTGTTACGCACAACAAGCTTTGCGTAAC